>PVIR01006077.1:0-52216 GCA_004026965.1 Petromus typicus
CAATCCTCCTGCCTCTGCCTCCCGAGTGCTGGGATTACAGGCGTGAGCCACCACGCCCGGCACTGGTATGTGGTACTGGTTGCCGCTGGGGTGAGTCTCCACACCCAGTATTGTTATGTGGTTACCGGGGATTGAACCCAGGTCCTTGCGCTTGCAAGACAGGCGCCGGAACCACTGAGCTATATCCCCGGCCCTGGTAATGTCATTTTTACAAACTTTGGCCATATAGGCTAAGGAAACCCTAGAGCAGTGTGGCTGACCTCTGCCAGGTGAGCCTCAGCAGGCTGTTTGTATCACTGAAAGCTCTAAAAGGTTCACCATCACTGCCCTAAACTGTTGAAAGCAGTGCTTGATGTATGATTAGAGACTGAAAGAGCAGAATACTGATAAGAATCCAGACAATAAAGACCAGGCTCATGAGATTTCAGTTGGAAATAAGGATTCCATTGGCAATTTGATAGAATCTATGAATTTTACACTTTGACTATAAATTATTCTGTACTTTTCCTATATGTTGACAGCTTATGGAAGAACAAAGTGAAGAGAGGTCAATTTATTAATCTGACAGAGGAAATTTCAAGGCAGTTCACTTTTCAGACTGTGGTATAAGCACTGTTACCTAATTCTAGCTAGGTCTACAATGAGAATCAGGAGGTAAAAACCAGAGCTAAATGATTTGAAAAACTTTTAGCTTGGTGACAAAAAGAAGCAAGACCTATTATGTCGGGGACATGAAGAGCTTATTTGATGAATAGATTATAATTAAGAATAATCCAAGACAAGAGGAAGAAGGCCTAGAAACAAAGTAAATTTAACAAGACATTTTCATCAAAGGTTCAAAGCCAGGAAAAGGGAAAGTCTTTACTTTGGGAAGAGAGCCTCATGGTACTCAACTCATTCAGGCCACCTAGGAGTGCATTTCTTAGGGTTTACTATCCAGACACTCAGAGGACACTGTAGTTATGTTCCAAGCAGGCCCAGCCACTGCTTCCTCCTGCAAGAGACCTTGATGTCATCCTGGTGGTGCTGAATTTTCAAGCATAAATAAGAGAAAAGTTGTGGGATCCTGGAGGTTGCCACCCAGATTTCAGAAAGCTTTAGTGACTAGACTTTCACATTTTATGGGATAATACTCACCTTTACTGAGTTAATATACATTTTAAAACTTATTGTATCACTCACTGTTTTTGTAATCTATGGTTAGCATTTAAAAAGGGTGAGAGAGTATGAATGAACATTTCAGGGCATTTTACACACTTTAACTACCTTGACTTTGAACATGCTGAAATATTGAGAGCAAAGTGCTGAATGTTTTCTAGCATCAAAATGTGAGGAGTACCACGTTTCACAAGTTTTGAAGCCCATAAGAACTGAGATATGACTGTTTTGTCTTTTTTTTCATGGTGACTCAAGATATTTCTAACTTTTCTTTGGATTTGTTCTTTAACTCACAAGACTGCAGAACTTGATTTCCAAATATTTTAAGGATCCTAGTTTTGTTTTTCTGTCTCACTTGAATATAATACTCTGTAATCAGAAAATATTATTTGCTTGTCTGTTATTCATTACAATGCTTGGAAAATTGTGAGATAAATATTGTCTATCTTTAAAAATATTTTATGGAAATTTGAAGCTAATAGCTAGTCTCCTAATATTCTTTTTGATATTGTATATTAATTCTATATTGTATATTGCCAACATTGTATATTAAATATTGTACAATTGTTTTATTGTACAATTGTTTTACATAGTATTTTAATTGTATATTACTATGGTAATTGTATATTACTATGGTATACATATGTGAATATTCATTTATACATGCATGTATATTTATAAAATTACATACAGAAAAAATGTTAATTGGGTTGTTTTAAACTTCTTTATTGATTTTTTTCTTCGAAAATTTACCATTTAACGCTATACTTTCAGGAATCATTTCTATAGTGTGTGAAAATTTTTCATTTAGCGCATCTAATGAACATAATTAAAATAGTTTCAATTTTTGATTGAGATTCTCTGCTGTTTGAACTGTGGTCACCACATTCTCCTTTAATATTTTGAATACAATTTTGTTTTAAACTACTAACATAATCTTGTTGAATTCCAATCCCAATTTCCCTGAATTGGTTTCTGATATATTCTTTGCACATCTAAATCTTTGTTTTTGAAAATGAGAATTGCAGGTGTTTTGTTGAATATGATTACTTCAGTCATTCCTCTGTCCTTCCCTCTCTCCTTCCCTCCTACCTTCTCACCATGTTGTAGCTTGTTCCTAAATGTCCCCCCAAAGCCTCATGTAGTCACAAGTCAGTCACCATTTTCAGAGGTGGCTGTATCTAGAGTGTACTCAAGAAACATCAAGAAAGCAATGCTACGATTAAGGGCTTGAGTAATATTACTTGCTTTAAAAATTCACTGTAAGAGTAGCCTCAATAAGATGTAAGGGACAGAAAAGAGCTTGAAACTTTTGCTCACTTGATTGCTTTGCTACCTTTGGCCCCTCATGAATTATTTCTCTTCTACAAGGTCTATCTGCCATACTACCTGCCTTCAAGCCAGCTGATTATGAACTGAAACCTCTACAAACTAAACTAAATAAACCTTTCTTCCTTAACTTTGGATGTCTGGTATTTGTCTCAGCAATGAAATAACTAAGACACCATGTTTCTTTCCCTCCTTTTTTCTTCTTACCCTCCTCCAACTCCTCCTTTTCCTCCTCCCATACCTCTCTCTTCCCTTTTTGTTGTTACTATTTTAACAATTATGAACTGAAACTGTGAAATCTGTTCCTCAGACATATTTCTCATAGTTTTCAACCATTTATGTTTCTGCTCAAGCCCATTGAATCTGTAAGTCTTCCATTATCTGGTAATAAATCAGTGTAAACACATTCAAAGCTCAACAAATTATTGACTTTAGTCTGGCTATCATATTAAGCTAGATTTCTGTCTTTCTCCACACACTCCTATCTTCCAGTGAAGGATTTTCTGAAAAAGAGAATCTCATGCACCATACTGCTCTTAATACTTTCCTAGATGACTGGAAAATATGTATATGTGAAGAGAATAATACACATTTTAGTTCACTATGAAAACTGGCAAAAGCTTGACCAATCTTCTAGATCCAAAGTGACTCAGAGTAGGCCTCATTGCTATTATATTGTGCAGTCAGTACACAAAGAGAAGGAAATGTCATGTAAAAACAACTTGGTTGGCCATGGTCACGATTTGCCTTATAAGGATACGATGAGATCAGTGCACACAGCCTGTGACTGAGTGATGCTTGGCTGCAACTGAAAGCTGGAACTCAGCTGAATTAGTTTGTTTATGCAGCCAGCTAGAGTTCAGTTCACTAAGGGGGGAATTACTTCAGGCCACATTTTATCACCTAAACTGGGAAATAGGATTAGGTCAGACTTAATTTAACGTCTTGACTTTTTGTGTTGAGTCAATGCCAGTTGGTAAAAATTACTTTCGTATAAGCACTTGATTATATAGGAAACACCTATGTCAAGGAAAGATCGGGGAGTGAGAGGTGGAGCTCTGTTTTTGAGGGTGCATTTGGGAGAATCTGGGCATCTCAGTTGATCCCTGTACTTCAACATCCTCATCAATAGTAAAGAGTTTGAAATACCTAGTTTGACAATCACCTCCAAATGTTTCAGTACTGTATTAGATTTCACCTGAGAGAGTTTTTGTTTGCACATTGAATTCCTGATCCAGTGGATGCAGAGGGAGATGTGCTTTTACTTTCAGTTAGTTTTTCTGTGGAGTCTATATGGGTCTGGAATTTGAGACATTCTCTCTCTCTTTCATGTCTCGTCTATCCCAAGATTTTTCAGTTCTTTTTGTCAAGAATTATGTTTATCATTTTTCTTCAAAATTATGAAGGTTATTTATGGTGTTTTCTTGATACATTGTTTTTCCTTGAAATAAAAGATTATTTTTCACCCTCTGTTTTTTATGGCACTTGCTTCAGTCACTGTATATAGATTCCATAGGTATTAGCAGCTCAGCAGAAAGAAGATTGTTTACTTAGTGAAAATGCCGATGCAGCCCCATCTGCATGGGCTAGAAAAGCCTGTCAGTCCAGAGAGATCCGAGAAAATCCCTGCATCAGTCATCATGTTGTCTGTTCAAATTCCACAAGTCTGTTTTTGCTCCTGGCCTACTACTAATGTCTTTTTAAAAAATCCTAAACCTTAAGAGAAAAGTGAAAATGTATTATACAACATAAGCTTTCCCAGGGACACATACATAAAAATTCCAGTGAGAACATGTGATGACCTTCATGGGCACCAAATAAAATCCAGGAGCGAAGAAAAAGAAATGGAAATGGGCTTAGAAAAGCTGGCAATCTATCTGATTTTTGCCACCCCCTTCTTTTTATACAAGAGGAAGTGTATGTAGTACACATCTTCAACTCCTATAAAGCACTGATTGTGTTATCATAGGCTGACGGCATAGCTAAGATGAAGTTATGGCAGAAAATGGCAAATTGGTAAAAATGTTTAGGCAGAACAAAAATAATCATGAACTAAATGAAATTTATAATTATAGTACTTTAATGAACAAAATACTCTAACTATTTTTAATTATATTTTTTCAGTCAGTCACAATTTTGTGTTCTATACATTTGTGAGCTTTGTAACAATTGTGTTGTATTTTAGAGAAAGCACAAGAAAATGTATCTCATGAAAGTAACTTGCACAGTCACCTTTAACATCTGTTTTCAAATACATAGTCAGCACCAAGAACTAAGTACTTTGAGAAATATGTAACAGTGAAATTAGGAAGTGCATTGTTTGAGGCAATTAATAATGGCATTTACTATTAGAAGTTATTCAAATACTTACAGAGTGTGGTCTTGCAAAACAACAAAACAAATGAACCAACTATACAGGAGAACCGGTATGTGTCATTTATCACAAAATGCTGAAAAACTTAGAAAGCAGTTCAGATTTTCAAATCAATAGCAACTACAACTGTGTTTTCTATCCATCACTCAATGATATTAGAGTTGACAATTTATCTAGTGAATGCAACAGCATTCTGCATAGAATATGATGAAATTTGCTCCTGGGTTTTAACAGACATCTTTTTTTGTTTTTAGAACAATATTGTCACCACTTCTTTATCATTCTTTTAATAATCTATAAATTTTAAAAATGTTTGTATGATTCCTGGAAATAATGAGTTTCATTCTCAATCTTAATAGCACCTATTTTTACATTCCTCAATGCTGGTTCCTGACAAATCCTTAGACAAATTTAGCATTTAAAATCATTCCCACTTCCTTCTCTTAGCATCATAGCAGAATAAACAAGAGACACAAACTGGTGTGTATTTTTTGGATTATGATTTAAAATGTGCTGATACTGCCAAAAGGCTTAAATATGAATTAGTCACTGCATAAAAGAGTAATTTCCTGGCATCCTGTCTTCTTCAACTGAAGAGATTTATCTTGGATGAGTGCATACTTCCATTCTGGCAAATGAACATTAATAGAAGTACTTTGGGTAAAATGAAGTGATAATGAAATGGAATTTACTCTGTGAGCCAAAATTTTATTCAAAATTAGAATGTATAAATGAAGCAGTTGATCATCATAAAATTATGGAATGCATTTTCCTTTAAAATTATGCAATTTTGATTAAGTTCACGAATGGGCCTAATTTATCCCTTTTTTTTTTTTTTGGATCTCATTGGTTCATCTGCTGGCCAGAAATCACTGCTTTCTCCAGGTTTGAAATATTGCTTCTAGACAGCTGCTCATCATCATCTCCCACCTGCAAGAACCATGGAAGGTGCACAGCCTTAACCACTGCATTTGTAAGAAATCCTGTAGAAGTCCTGGGCCTTCACCTCTGGCCTCTCTTCTCTGAGTGCCTCTTGGTGATTGTGTGCTCCCTTGCCTTTGGGGATCTTTATTCAGTGCTTTTGTAACAAATGTTCCTGCTCTTTCCAACTGTGGACTGCTCTGCCTTCCTTGTGCCCTGCTTTCTGCCTTTTTATTATTGTCCATCTGCCAATTGTGACTTACTTTATCACTGAGAAACCTGCAAATAAATAACCTAGCCCCATTTTGTGATGATATTTTCTGAGTATTATCATCCTTACTTTTGAGGGGCTCAGTTTGTGTCCAACTACATCAGATAGCATAACTGTTCTTGAGGGATTGTCTGTTCATTAAAAGGTTGAAAGAATTCAAATTATTTGGCCTGATCCATTCATCATTCTCACTATAGCAGAGGGTTAAATAGATCAGTGAGTGAGAAACAAACAGGTCATCAGAGTTAAACTTTCTGTTAACTTGACGTTTAGGTATACAGATCAATGATGTCTGCCCAGAAGGAATAGAATTTAATTCTAAGTGCCCTTGGGTGGATGTTCCTAGCCAGGGATCACTCAGGTCTTCTATCATGGTCTCCTGGAAAAAGTCTCTTTGACTGTACAGTTGTCAGAACAGTATAACAGAAGTACTTTATATTTGGAAGGTTCAGTATTCTGGGACAGAGGAATATGCTCAACATGACGAAGACCTTGGAGCAGTACTTGATATCTCTGCTTTCCTTGAGTACCTTAATTACCTGTGAACTTTGCATTGTTCAGTGAAGTCTGATACCAGTTAAAGTCTATGATTTATATGAGTCTGGGTAGATAATCTTATTTTCTCTATCAGCTTAAGGCTCGAGTGTGTGACTACCAAGCTTTTAGTTCTTCTCTCTGCAATGTTTATCTGTAAACCTTGTGGAATCACCTCATCTGGCAAAGATTAATTTTTCCTATTCTTAAAATGGAGTTTAGGAATAATTTCTATTTTGAATATACTTACTAAGTGTAGAACAAAACTGGAACTTAATGTGGGATATCATTGTTAGAACTCAAGAGTGAAATCACAATATTGAGTTAATTGTCATCATACACTTTTTGCCGATCATGTACTGCATCAAAATCATATATAGACACACTGGTACTTGTGTGCAAAGGGCCTGAGTTCAACTCCCAGCCACACAGAAACAACAGCAACAAATGAAGTAACAGAGCAACAACAAAAGAGACATTATACTTCTGTAAAATTTGAAAGAATCCTAATGCATAGGAGGAAGAATTATCACAAATGTGGGGTAGGGTGACTAAAATTTATTTTCATTTGTTAAATTTTGAAAAACATATCTGATAAACATAAGGAAAAAAATTTGTTAACTCGAAATTAAATACTTCTAGGCCCTTGAATACCACCAGGGCATTGACATCACCCTAAGAAATTATTAGAAATGTGGACTTTATCTCTACTATTGAAATGCTTATTAAATACATATGCTGGGCCTGAGATTTAGATCAAGTGGTACCATGCCTACCTTGGAAGCACAAGGACCCAAGTTTGATCACTGGTACTGCAATAAATAAATAAATAAGTTAATTAATTAATTAATTAACATACCTACATATGCACATACATACATACATACATACACACAAGTACATCATCAAGACTTCTCCTTGAGTTGGAGTGATTTGCAGGGTTGTTAAAATGTGACACTTCCTTTTTGTCTTTAGATGTTTCTTTTCCACATCATTTTATCAAATTAATCTTCCATATTTTCTAAATGCAACAAACTTCTAATTGCAGCCATTTTCCAGTGAACTTTGTGATTTAATCTTCAGCCACAATTTTGGGGCCATTTCACCACTGCTCAGTGCCACTGCAAAGGAGAGAGGAATGCAAGGCTGAAAACAGTGATGAAACTTTAACAGAAGATGAGCTGCTGAACTGAATTAAAGTTTTCTTCTCACAGGCTCATTATCCATCCTGAATTAAAAAGCTAATATGCAATCATGTGGAACATAAGTGTATGAACAATTTTAAGCAGAAATAAATCCTACATCTTAACTGTCCATGTTTTATATCACATATTTAGAGGCACTATCAAATATGCCCATCAATAATTGCTAATTATCTAAAGTCACTGAGTTTATGAATCTTTTGAAAATAATGAAGCTCCACTTTTGATATATTTTGTTCAATTCTATGATTTGTGAAATATTTTGCAAAAGTTTTATTATATACTTCTGACAGTTCAGATTTAGTTGGAGAAATTTGTGCTACTTGGTTACTCTATTGATTAGGATACTGCTTGGAATACTAAACATGTTTGCTGTTTGTAACAATGCTAAACTTCTAGGCACATTAAATCAATTATTGAATTGATAATGATGATCATATAAAGCAATACATCATTACTTTTTAAAAAATGAGTGGAGTACAAAGAACCTTTAAAAGACTAAGTGAAAGAAAAAAATCTCATAATATTCAACTTGTTAAGACAATAGCCAGATACTGATTTTAATTCTTAGTCTGTCTTGGGCCCTTGAAAATATAGAAAATCTTTAGGGCTGCAGAAATAAATGCAAACAACTCAGAAGAGAACAGAGAGAGGCTGTTTATTTGGAGTGTGCTTCCACATGGATGTCAGTGATTATCATTTGCTTTTATCACACACTCAGAGTCCATCAGGGAAGGTAGACAGCTTCATAGTGGAAATGCAAGGAAAGCTTCAGGTGTGGCATAATGAGTAGTTCTTCCTAGGGGTGTCTACAGGCAGGAAAACTAGAGTCGTATTTTATGTGATTATTTGGAGACCACATTTTCTTAACTTTTTCTGGTTGGTCCTGAGTTGGATGGAAGTAGAAGCAAAAAGTAGTGAATCTGCCAATCATTAACCAACTCTTAATTTTTCTAGCCCAGTTTGCACAGTTGTGCTTTGGTTCCCCGGACTGGTTGGGGCAGTGAGTATAGGTCAGAGTTCTATTATTGTATATGGCTTGGCTTGTGCCTATTAAGTCTCTCAGGGCAAAATCCAAAGTATTTACATGAGGAAATTGAAAATATAAAGTATTCTATCACTATAATGAAAAATACTATAGTCCAATGTCTTTAGTTTTAGTAAAGAAGGGAAAGAAAAAAATTATAGTGAGTGTATGATTTTTAAGAGTAAAAAGTCATTTAAAATTAGATATTTCAGCATTTAAATACATGCATGCTGGGTAAAATGCTAGCAAGAAAATTATAAAAGAAAAAGCTCAGTTCTGTTACTGAGGTAATCTGGCAACTCTTATTTTGTATCTCCTTTATGTGTCAAAATAAAAATTGTGCTAGGATTTTGGAGAGAAAACTTAGAATTTATAGTAGTTGATAAAATTAGAAGTCATGACTGCAACCAGGAAAGCAGGTAAAGTGTCATGTGGAGGGAGACTGGAGATGTGCAAATATTTTCATGGGCCTTTGTCATTTTTACTTGAGAGACTGTTTTGAGAAAAGAAGCAATAAAGTCACTGTAACCAACATCTGAACATTCGAATTACTCTGAGCATAGATGTAAGAAATAGTGATTTTTCAGAGAATAAAATAAAGATTCGCCTTCACACAAATTAATGTAAAGAAAACAGCATTCAGATCAGAGGTTGTGATGAACTCTCTCTTGACCTTAATATCTAGAATGACTTTTGCTATCCCAAGCCTCTTCTGGTTCTATGCTAATTGTTTTCTCTAGTTCTGTGAGGAATGCTGTTGGTATTTTAATTCATATTGCAGTAAATCTGTGTAACAGTTTTGGAAATATGGTGATTTTCACTACATGGGATCCGCCTACCCAGGATCAGAGGCTAGCTTTCCGTTTCCTGTTACCCTCTTCAATCCGTTCTCAGAGTCCTGCAATGTTCAATGAAGAGGTCTTTCACTTCCTCGATTAGATTATTTCTTAAGTATTTCATTTTTCTTGACATCATTGTGAAAGATGTTATTTCACTAACTTCTCTCTCAGTGGGTTTGTACACGTACAGGAATGCCTCTGAGTTTTGAGTGTTGAGTTTGTATCCTGACGTATTTTGGAATTTGATCATTAATTCTAGTAGCATTTTAGTAGAATTTTTTTGGATTCTGTGTAAAGCTTATGTCAATAGCAAATATTGCTATTTCATCTTTTCCTCTCCTATTTTATATTTCTTTTCCTTTCTCTTTTCTTATTGTTCTGCTTAATGTTTCAAGAACTATAAATCAACGTGGAGATTCCACAAAAAACCTACAAGTTCTATTTTACTCAGCTATTCTTTAATATGCATTTTCCCAAAACATCTAAAAGCATCATACCACAATGACACATGTACATCCATGATTACAGAAATGTACAATAGCTTTGTCTTGAAACAGCCCAAATGCCCATTGACAGATGAAGAAATAAAGGAAAAGTACAGTTTATGTACAATGGAGTATTACTCGGCCAAAAGAAATATGTACTTGAAACATTTTTAGGTAAATGGATGCATCTCAAGACCATAATCTTAAGTGAAATAAGTCAGATAGATAATTTTAAATAGCATACCTTTTCTCATATGCAAGAAATCTACACTGTAATTAAAGAACAAAATGGAAGATACATATCGAGAAGTAGGAAGAACTTGTTCAACTGGAAAGGGGAGCAAGGGAGTGAAGAGAGAGAAGGGAAGAAAAGGAAAGGAAATTTTAAAAGATAAAATGGAAGGAAAACATGGAAACAAAACTTTTGTAAGATGGGAGGAGAATCAGGGTAGAATGTAAGGGTTGTGGAGAAAAATGAAAATATTTTATGTATAAATTCCCCGTGATGAATTCCAAACATTATATATGCCAAACATGTTCTAGTAGAAAGGAAAGATTAAAGAAAGAAGAAATCATGCACTTTCATGCAGATGTTAAAATGTACTATGCAAATCTGATGTGTCTTGAGGAAGTTACAAGTACATTTTAATTAGTTGATGGTTATCATTTTACTTTTAAAAGATAGTAACTTTCTAAGCTTAAAATATTAGAAATCTTGTTTTCTAAGCAAAGTGCAAATAGAGATTTTAAATGAATATACAATTGACTTCACTCTTAAGATACTAAACTTGCATTCCACACTCCTTGAACTTTTGGGTAAGTATTCCATACAAAATGTCCTTGTAGTTGTGAAACTTTGAATGTAACAGCACTCTAAGCATAGCTTTCACATATTTTTGAGAAAGAAAGTCAAGCTCAAAGACAGAGTGAGTTTCTTTCCTTTATGCTCCATTATAAAAGCTAAAATTCATGAGTAAATATAGGGAGGTTAGAACATATTTTCAGTAACTATGTAAAAGAAGGAAAGATCAATGCTTTTGTGGATAAATCTATTCTCTAAAACTTACATACTTTAGTGACATCATGTTTTCTCTCAATTCACCAACAAGAATGTTGTATGTCACCTTTGAAAATTATTTTGTTGCCCCCTACCTGGCAAGTGCAAAGTTCTTAATTTGATCCTCAGTTTTGTAAAAAAAAAAAAAAATTCAGTTAGTCACAGAAGCTTTCCAGAGTGAGAAAACTGATAAGTAAATAACTTATTAGTAATTTTCACATACTTCATAGGAGAAATGTACATTGTGTTTATGCTACTCATGACTAAGAGTCCCATGACTTCTACTTACAAACCAATAAACTCACTGGTAGTGGTGACTCATGCCTCTAATCCCAGCACTTGGGAAGCAGAGGCACGAGAACTGCTGTGAGTTTGAAGCTACTCTGGGCTACATAGAGAGTTAAGGACCTCAAGGCAGGCATGAATTTAAAAGTGAGACCTTGTCTCAAAAAAAAAAAAAAACCAACAACAAAAAACCCTAGAATAAAATCTTATATCAAACCAATAAATGCTAAAAATAATTCTATTAAAATGCAGTCCTCCCAGCAATCTTAGCTCAGTGATCCCCAGTGCAAAATGCAAATGCCAGTCCCATGTGGAATTTTAAAATTTCTAGTAGCAACAAAGAAAAAAAAAAAGAAACATGTACTATTAAATTTACTGTACTTTTAAACCCATCTGTCAAATTACTTTATAGTAATTCAACCCAAAATTACTGATACTTTTCAGATTTTCCTTAGTAATTTCTGAAGTCCACTGTTATTTTATGCTGAGATCATTTAAAGTAGACAAAATCTATTTCATGCAATGAAGAGACACATCTGCTGGGGGCTCGGATAGCCAACAGCAAAGCTCTTCATCTTTGTAGTTATCCCAAACCTTCAACTGGCACTGAAAAAAGACCTGCGCAAGATGGTACACACTCAACCCGCATGAGCACAGAAGTATGATGGAAAGCACAGAAGTGTACCAGCATCAGTGATCTCCCTGCAAAGTAACCAACAGGTGCTTTTAAAAATAAATTTCAATAGACATATTTTACTTTTATTTCTAGCTCCTAACATTTACTATTTACATGCTGCTACTATGACTCAACATGAGGAACATTATCTGCCTTAAGTGGCAATTTGACTTTTTAATCAATCTCAAAAAAAAAAAACCTAGATTTTTGTAGCTGCCACAATAAAATTTACTATGAATATAAAACAAAGTTGAGCAGAATGCTTAAAAGTGACTGGTTTGGTAATAAATAACTAAAATAAAGGAACATAGATTTCATAGTTACAGGGTCATCATTTTAATTAGGAAGTCTTAGCAGTTTTTAGATGGTTGTTGGCAAAAGAAAGTGAACGATCTGAGGAGTATCTAGACTGACCTATAAATCTATGTATTAAAGCTGCTGGATTGATTAATTTGTTCACAGGATCACCACATGCTGTCCGGTAACTTGCTGAAATCCTGCAGACTGTAGGGGTCTTGAGATATTTTTCTATTGTACACTGGAACTCTGTTAGCTGCCCTTCCAGAGTGAATGTGGTAGCTCCATCCATCTGCTGTATGTAAAGAAAATCCTGTGTATATATATAGTACATAAATTCTTCTCCAAAATTGTGTGACCCAGTGCTTTAAATATGCTGATTAGGAATGTGGCACAATTAAATCAATGGCAATTTTAGATAAATGTCAATGTGATGCTAAGGCATATGGTATATATTGGAAGGATAGAACAAAAGGTAGGAAAGCTCTGAAATATACAGTGCATGGACAAAAAAAGTAAATACATGGAGTTAAGTACAGCTGAATAGTGCACTATTCTATTTTTTATCATACTGTTACTTTTACATAATTAAATTGATGTAATAAATTTTATAGCTTTCCTGAAAAACTAAAAGAAATATGTAAACAATTTTAGTGTAACTTGTGCCTACCGTATGTGATTATCCAGGGCTTTTGTTGGCCATACATGATACAAAATTTAGTAAAAGAAACAAGATGCTGTTTAAGTTTGTTTGCATTATTAATATTTTCTGCAACTTAAACATATGACTCAAAGCGTTTCAAATGTGTTTTTGGATTTTTACAGGACATTTCTGGTGTTTTCTATATAGTTCATTTTGGATAGCTCTATAATTTCTCATTTTTTCTCAAACTCTCCAATTGGCTTGTTTCATCCCCTTTATCATCATATCTCAATCCTAAACATGAGGTAGTTCTCATTCTTTGGGCTTATCTGGCTATTACATGCTGCTAGGCATTTGTGAATAGCCTTGGGAGGGCTTTGCTTGTACTGTACTCTTCTCTTGGTTAATTACTAGTCCACCTTCAAGACTTGGTTCCATGACAACATAACAAAGAGGTTTCCCTGAACTGCCAAGTCAGTTTGGGACCTCTCCTTAGAGCTCCCAAGATAAGAATGTGCAGCCATCCATGTACTGCTTTTCCTGCACAAGGTTGAACTCCCTGAAAACACGAGACATGGGGCAGCCATCTATCCAGCCCCATCGCTGACCCCACATTCCCTCCATTTGCTGGAGAAATAAATGAATGGTTGAAGGCCTGGGAAGGTCCTGAATGAATTACAGACTGCTTGGTTTACTTGCTTGAGTAAACTTTCTTCTGTAATCTTTGTATAGGAGGTAATTCAAATCAAGTGGCAGTGATTGATATCAAATCAAGTGATTTGATAATTCAAATCAATTTGGCTTTAACCTGGAAATCAATTCCAAGTTTAATAATTATTGCAGAAATTCTTTTATTTTTTATAAAGTCTGTAAACAACTTTTCCTAAATTCTAGAGGAGAAAGAGTTTTATACTATTATTTTTAAAATAATATTTATTTACTTATTTGTGGTACTAAGGGTGAACTCAGGACCTGTGCTTTCGAGGCAGGCGCATGTTACTGAGCTAAATCCCCAGCCCAGACCCTTATATTATTCAGAGGAGATTCAGCAATCATTTTTTCTCCAGTTACATAAAGAGGATGAATTTGAACTACTTTTTACAATTAGGATTTTTTTTATGTACTGGGTAACATATTTAGATGTACTATCATTGATCATAACTGATTGACAAATTACTCATCTTTTCTATAAGACCCAGAGCTGAAAGCAAGAATTTAGTGAAAGTGAATATTCATCCAGTCCAAAGCCAGATCACCCACTTTTGCTTTGTAACATCATTAGTTTTCTGACAGGGCTTTTGTTTCCATAATAGCAGGAGAAACACATTGAGAAACAGTAAAACTGTCTTTGTAATCATTGCATTGAGTGATTCTCAGAGCTGCACATTCAGTTGAAAATAACTAATGATCTTGGACTTTTTCCAGGCATCATACACATTTGGAATATTTATTTTATTCAGGAAGATGGTATAAGCACATGTCTCCTTTCTTAAAGAAAAGCTCAGTTCACCTCATGCCTAGACTTAATAAACTCTCCACAATAAAGTGGTGTTGATTATTGCTTTGCACAGTTGTAGCAGCCTCATTAGTTTCACTACATCGCTTGAAATGGTTTCATGCCAAATTAAAAATGTGGGTCATTCAAAGGACTAATGGCACTAGTTCAGCATGAAGTGATTTCTAGCTCACCCATATCCAACAGTCTTATATCTTATTCTATTGCAAACCATTTCTTGCAATGGTTATAATTTTATATGTCATTTTTATGAAATCTTTTGTAATTGCATTATTAGAAACACATGCCTTCCATGTCCACCTGATTATCAAATGTTTAAGGCAGTAATTGTCAATGCCTCAGAAAGTACCTAGAGGAATTATGTTCATTTATCCTCATGAAATAATTCACATAGTTTTTATATTTTCCAAAAATGTATTCCATTTAATACTTATTTAATTATCTGTGAACATGTGCTATATGAGAGGAACAAATAGTGAGTCAAATTTGAGAAATTAATAATAGAAATATTTTATATGTGTTACAGGACTGGGCAATATTGAATGTATACACTACATACACATATACAAATCCTCTGATTATATCACTGACACACTTCTCATTCTCAGCTTACTTAGATTTTTAACAGTATATATCATTGTTTATTACTCATGAAATGAGTTCAAAACAATACTAAAATGCATTGAGAACTGATACAATCACATATTTCAAATATCAGATATACGTGAGGTAAAAGTAAGCTTCTGCCTCTCCATATACAGTTTTTATATTTAGATATTTAACATCATTAAGCACTGTCTTTTCATATTTATGAGAACAAATACATATGTATACATGAATGTAAATACACACACACATATATGTATATATATAAATTCTCCCTTCTAATACAAAGAACAGTGTATCCTTCCATGTCTTATATTGTGTTCCTCTTAATGTGCTTATAAATGTCAATGTTAACAAGTCAGAAATTTTGCATTGGAAATTTCAATTAAAATTGTAACTCTATTTTGTTATATAAGTTGTCCACATTTTGGTATCAATGTAATATCTGCTTCATAAAAATAGAACACTCAGATTCTCAACAAAGTTCCACAATAAGTGGCACTAGATTCACTTGTTGTTACAGATTTGATTGAATTCTGGGAAATATTTGGGTCCTACATTAATAGGGAAGCAACTCAAAGTACTGTTTGTTTTATCTATGAATGAATCAAACGGTTTGTTGTAAATCCCTCCTGGAACTAATTTTATAAATTAGATTTTTCTTTTATCATTTTCATAAAAGCAGAAATATTATTATGAAAAACTGAACAACACAGTTGTATTTCACATAGTAATTTTCATTCTTTAAAATTTTAGTCTGGATGTGGTGGCACACACCTGTAATCCCAGTACTCAGCAGGCTGAGGAAGGAGGATTTCTGAGAGTTCAAGGTCATCCTGGAATAGTGAGACCTTGTCATATTTAAATGACATCAAAAATTAATCTCCTCAGTAACTGTGTGAGGTAAAATCTTCAGTAATTTATTTTGTTCTTTATGTTCAATTAAGATTGTTACTAGGCACAGATTTTACTAACAACAGCGCTTTGTCTGAAAATGTTCCAAAGTAGTATTTATTTTATTGTTTGCTTCTAGATAACTTGAATATTTTATTTACTTTTTATTTGTCCTAAGAAAATTTGTTTGTCTATTTGCCATCTAAGCATTGAACCCTAGACCTTCAACTGAGCTACATCCTTACACCTCTTTTTTATTTTTTATTTTTTTTACTTTTGAGACAGAGTCTCAATAGATCACTAAATTGCATAGTGTGGATTCAAACCTACTATCCTCCTGCTCAGCCTCCCGTGTCCTTAGAGTTAAGGGATCACCATATCTGGTTTGTTCCAAGAGCTTTTAAAATTCACAATTTAAAATCAGTCCTTAAGTGGATCACTTTTTTCTTCTATTATTAATAGCAAAGCAATGTTATGTTATGGAGAGAAAATGTAAATATTACATGCTGGTTTTTAATTTTCTTAATATTCTTAAGTTCCTTTGTGGTTTAATGTATGTTTTGTGTTCTAAAAACATATTTGAATATGATAATGCAGAATATATGTGCCTAGGTATATATTTCTACAAAAATATATATTTCTATATATATTTCATATATATTTATGGGCATATATTTTGCCTAAACATATTTCAAATATATATTTATATATGTATTTATATATAGATGTTACTATTTAACATGAATAGTTGTACATAATACACAGTCCTAAACTAAATCATTGATTATATCATTTTTACCTCCATTACTTTATTCTTTTTTTTAAATTCAAATCTTTATTGGTACATTATATATATTTGTATTGATCACACTCAACATAGAGCAATTATACCAGTATATGACATTGCTTAATTCTCATTTTTTTCCCATCTTCTTGCCCACTCTACAACTCCCTGTCCCCTGTATACATAAGCTTTGTTTCCTTTTTTGGTTACCATCACATTATTTATACCCTCTTTTTTATATCCCTACACCTCATTTTGCTTTGAATATTTTCTATTTCACAATATCTATTAATATTATAAAACTCATTTACATTTTCATTTTCTCATATCAGAGATAAGATATATTTACCTCTCTGTGACCTATTTCACCACTTTTTTCTTATTCTTGCTTTATTTAATCTAAAGCTGTCATGAACTTACAGATCTGAGTAACTATCTCCTCCTTCTAGCGCTTTGAACTCTCTTTGTATGTTTTCTTATTACCAATTGATGGATATAAGACTATATATTTGGTAGATACATATTTGTTAGAGTTATAATTTCTTTATGAATAGCATCGCTTAACACTGAACATTGTCCTGACATGATTTAGTTTCACTGGGCTGATTTTATGGCCTTTTGTCCCTTCTTTCCACTTTTATTCTCTCTTTCTTCCACATTTTTCTTCTCCTTCTTTTCTGTTCTTCTCCCTTCTTTCTTCCTGATTTGCATTTTGCCAATATTTCATTTTAAATTTTTAAATTGATGTTTACTTGGAATTTTACGTACAACTGAGCTACATTTTGCTTTGTGATTCAGTTTGTAATGTCACCTGTCAAGAGAAAAATGATATGTTTTTATGTTTGACTTACACATTTTATATAAGAGTTTTAATATATTATCTATGTTCGTATTTTCTGGGAATGTGTGTGAATATATTTGCTTCTGTATGCTTCTCCAGGCATTTCTAAGTTTTACATTTATATTTAATTGAATTTGTTTAAAATCATGTTTATATTAATACATTAATCTTTTAGGAATTTCAAAGATATTTATTAGATGCATGTTATGAATGTCAATGCTACTGAATCCTTGCAAATAATGTCACTTATTACTTATAAGAAATGCATTGTAAAAATTTAACATTAGTCCAGATTTCTTGTTAGAGGCCTTAGACATGCATTTGGTTTTGGACTAATAAAATTTAAATTTAGAGCATCCAGATCTAATCTTGTTATCTTCTCTTTTCTTGCAAATATTTTCCAGATATCATATTTCAGTGAAACTCAACATTTCCATCTATATTTGAAGGACAAAGATCTTTAAACTTTTGCTGCTTTCTTTCCTTAGCTTTCATATTTAGTCCATTATCTGAGTATCACATGATGGAGTTATTCTTGTTCAATTTTTATAATTGCTTCAAATCAACTTAATAACTACTATTACTGTCACAGTCTAATATCTATGGTCACTAAACCTCTGTAGTCATTTTCAAACAGTGTGTTTTCAGAAGCTTTGTGTCCCCTCCAGTATTTCTTCATTGCCCAGTGTATATTTGAAATAAATATTCCATTTCATTACCTTTCAAATAACTTTCTTTCTGAACTACATAAAGACTTCTTTTCCCCCCAGTAATGAAATCATTTTAAATTTTTCCTAATGTTATTTTCCTTCTTACTATGGGCATTTATAGATTTAACAAGCAAATTGTTCCTTTGGTACTCTGAAAAATATTTTTAATGCTTCTATTTATGTGCTTCAATATTATCTCCCTATTGGTTTATGGCCATCTGTTTTAATTTTCTAATATTCATCTCATGTTTCTCTAATTAATTCAAAGAATTTATTAGAAATGTAATATGTTTTCTAAGGAATATGAAATTAACTAGAATAATGAGATGGACTCTTGCATAACTGTTAAAAGTATGATGATCTAGGTCTACATATGATATTTTTCTTTCATGACCACTGCTCAGCTTCTGTATCTCTTTTACTTTCACAGACTGGCAGTGGTGTTAGTGCCCGATATATTACTGCATGACCCTGTCAATGCCACTTTCGAAAGCACCTCCTCCTTGAACAGATTTAAACAGACCTTTCCTTTCCAAATAGAATGTCAATGATTTTAGAGTTTATGGTCTATACCTTAGGCATCTGCACAGATGAATGCCTGTAAAACATTCTCTTTATTGAATTGGGAATTAACAAATGGGGCTCATTGCAAAGGACATCCTTTTCATTTCAAATCTCTTTATAATTGTTATTTACGTGCAACAGCTGAGACTGCAGAACCAAAATGAGTCAGTCAGATGTTGATTTCATGGAATATGTTAAAGAATGTGCACTTGCCTCATCAACAGCACCGTCCCCATGGGAGAAATACCACTTTTGCATGTCTAACATAAAAGTTGCACAGTACTCAGAGAAAGGCTTGTACTAGATAACTATGGCTGTTGCATTTAGATGCTCTTAGATTTGGTCAAAACTCTGCCCTATATTAATTACTTGCTATACCTTTTTTTGCTTCCATGGGTGTAATTTCCTACATGCAAAAGAAAGATATAATATGACTATCAAGTTGCCTGCTTGCTGTGGTCTTGTGGTCTTATACCAACAGGAAGTCAGGGTGAGTCACATTCTTTATTGGCTATTTGAAACAAAATATTTATCCAAAGCATAGTGATTGGTTTTACTTACATTTTTACTTAAAGAAACACTTAATGAACTGTATTTCCAAATGAGTAAGGTAATATCAAGAAATTACATTACATACATATATGTATGTGTATCAAAGACATTTACCAGAGACATAGAATGTTAGACATATGTCAATTTTGGGACCAAATTGCCTCAGCTGGAATGATGCTGTGTCATTTGATAGCCTTTTGGTTTTACATAACTAATTAATGGTTTTGTTCCTCAGTTTTCTCATCTTCACAACAAGGGTAACAATTTCATGTGCTTTATAGAGATATTAAAAATGAATGAATAAATATTAAAAAGCCTGGTATATTAAGGTTCCTATTGTTATCATTATCATTACTATTTATCTGCCCAATTCATACATTTTAAGGCACTTTGCCAAGGAGTTTGGCATGATAAATACCTATTCTATTCAGAAATACTGTAGACCATGATGTGAAAACTTTGGACAAGGACATAAGTCTGAAATAATGGCTTTTTGGGGAAAAATTAGGTATTGATCTGCCTAATTACATTCTAAGGCAAGTATACATAAGACACAATGTTAACTCATTTATTCTGTCATTCATTCATCCATTCATTCATTCATTCAAATATGCCTGAAAGACATAGTACAGCACAACATAATTGGAAAATCTGAATATTTTATTCTAAATTTACTGCTATAGTTTCTTGGCAAAACACTGAATCTCAATCTTTGTATTTTTAAATTGTGTGTAGTTGGAAATCTAGAGGAAAGTCATGATGTGTCTCTTCCCATCTCTATAATCCTTTTCATGCATCTTTTTGTTTGTTTCTTCTTAAATTCCACATATGAGAGGAAATGCGATAAGACTCTTTAAGAATATTACTTATTTCACTTAATATGATATTCTCTCTAGTTCACTCTATTTTCTTGCCTATGATAAGACTTTATTCTTTGTTATGGATGAATAATATTTCATTGGGTATATGTAGCAAATTTTCTTAATTCATCCATTCTCAGGCATCTGAATTAATTCTATTACTTGACTATATGAATAGTATCAAAATAAATATGAGTTCACAGGTATCTCTATGTTATGCTTATTCTGTTTAAGGTATATATCCAGGACTAGAAAAATGATACAGTATCTGAATTTTTATGATTAAGAATCCTCTGTACTGATTTTGGTAGTGGCTGTATTGATTACATTCCCACCAGCAACACAGGTGGGTTCCTTCATCCTGATTCTTGCTAGAATTTGCTTAATTTTTTTCTTAATAATATCCATATAATTGTGTTAAAGTGGAATTTCAATATGATTTTGATTGCATCTCTCTGAATGCTAAAGATATTCATGATTTTTTTGTATATTTATTGACATATATATTTTTTGTTTTCTCATTCCTTCTTTTTCTTCCTTCCTTCCTTCCTTCCCTGCTTTTCTTTGACATACTAAAAATGTGAAATTAGTACATTCATAATAAGCCACATCCCTAGATGTTTTTTAATGTTTTACTTTATAAATTTTGGACTGTGCCTTAGTAAGTGCAAACTACCACACACAACTATATACTTATTTTGAGAAATGTATGTTGATTGTTCAACCATTTTGATAGGATGATGTGTCTTTTTGATGTATTTTTAATGTTCATATAATTTAATATTAATTATCTGTGAGATTACTAGGTAGCAAAGATTTATCTCCCATTCTGTAATTTGTCTCCTCATGCAATTTTTTATTTCATTTGTTCTACAGAGGTTTTTAATTTGAGGAAATCACATTTTTTTAATTCTTGCTTCTATTTTGCACTACTAGAGTTCTAACAGGAAATCACTTGCTTTCTGTCTTGAAGTGGTTTCCCTATGTTTTCCTCTCATTGTTTCAAAGGTCCAGATTTTAAATCGAAGTATTTGTTCAATTTGGGGTGGATTTTTGTACAGATTCAGTGTGATATGGTTTTAAATGTCAACATATAGATCCAATTTTCTACCACTATTTGTTAAAGAGTCTGCCTTTTCTCCAGTCTATTTTTTATCATTCTTATGGAGAGTAGCTGTCTATTAGAAGTATGTGTTTACTTTGGAGATCTCTATTTTATTTAACTGTTCTTAATTTTTATTTTGTTCCAATACTACACTGTTTTTGTTACTGCTGTTCTACAGAATATTTTCAAATCAGATGTCATTATTTCTTCTTCTTTTTGCTAATTATTGCTCTGACTATTCTGAATTTTTTTCCATACAAATTCTATGATCAATAATAAGCAAGGAAATAGAACTAAAAAAAATCTCCAAAATATATCACTCACCTTTGTTTGAAGTTTCTTCTACAGTATATGAGTGTACTGGGGATCCAGAAACAATGCTGGAAACCACAGAAGTAGGCTTCAGTCTCAGTGTATGTACAACAGAGGCCTAAAGATACACTAAATACAGAACTAAGACAAACAAAAACGCAACACTATGATGACCATTGCTGGTCCAATTAACAACACATGCCTTTCTAAGCTACTGATTTTTATTGGTAATCACCTGGGGTAAAGGCAAGCTATGTGCAAGAAAGAGTAGTTGTGTGGTTCCTATGGAAAGTAATGTGAAGAAGGCTCATGAAAAACAAGATTAAGCATTCTCGAATTAGGAACAGAATAGACATAGTATATGGTTGTTATTAGAATGTTGTTCTTCTAGTTGGAAGGTTTTAAATCTTGGAATGGAATTCAGGTGTGATTACTCTGATTTTGGAGTGTAAGCTTCAGCTGGACTGTCTTCTATCAACAAGCAAACTGTGTGGTTAACTCTTCACAGCCTGCATAGCTTATAGCCTGCTCTGGGCCAAAACCAATACTGTTTGTTTTTAGATTTCTTTTGGTGGGAACATCATTTCCCAGTCCTTCTGTTTCAGTCTATGTTTATTTTTTCAATACAATAAGTTTCTTTCAGGTAGCAGTTTTTTGAATCTTTAAACCAATCAGGCAGTTTTCGTATTTAACTAGAATTAAGAATTAATTGAATTAATACATAGGGTTTTTACTGAAAACTATATACTGATTTCTGTTATTTTGTCATTTTTACTTGTTTCAAAAACTCTGTTCATTTCTTTATCTGAGAGGCTTGATATTTTGCTGAAAGTATGCTTGACTCTCTCCCGATTCTTGCTGAATTTTCACTTTTCTAGTGAGATTTATTCTTTCTATGCTACCATGACTTGGTTCATTTATTTTTCTTTTCTATGTGTAGGATTTATTTAAGTACAAAGTGTGATTAAGGTGAAAGTTTAAAATTGAATAACAAAATTATTATAGTAACAGAAACATTGCCATTAATCCTCCTCAAAATATTCTCTCCTACCTCAACTACCTATACTTCATCATGCTTGCCACTAATGCTGTTCTAAAAGTCCTCTTTCTTAAGTGGCTTGGCATTCAAGGTAGGATTTTTAAAAATGTAATGAGTGCTGCTGTTGTGTGCCATCCAATGGAAAGGCAAGCCAGTAAGAATATTACACTGGATCTTCATCCACCTTATCCACTGAAACTAGCAACTGTGACTTTCCACAATTCAAAAAATCAGAATGACCAAGAAGAGCAAAAGTTTTGAATCGATTCAGGACATTGAGGTAGACATGACAGCAAACTAAAGATACCCATAAAAGTGACTCCCACACTGCTTTAGAAAATGATAAGGATGATTGCATGAGATAAGTGTTTGAAGCAAAGGGGAAGTATTCTGAGAATCATTAATAGTGATATGCTTTTGTTCTATTAAATGTTTGTTAAAAAAGTAAACATTCACTGTATTTTTTTAATCATACCACATATCTTCTGTAAAGGTACTTTAAAAAATCATACATTTGTTTAGTGTGTGCTTGTCTTGGAAAGAATTTCTCTTCCAATTCAGAAGAATATTTTTTTTTTTAAGGTTTTTTGAGACAGGGTTTCACTTTGTGGTTCAGGCTGGTCCTGAGCTCAGCCTCCAACTCACTTCACAGCAATCCTCCTGCCTCTGCCTTCCGAGTGCTGGGATTACAGGCGTGAGCCACCACGCTCGGCACTGTGGTATGTGGTATTGGTTGCCGCTGGGGTGAATCTCCACACCCAGTATTGTTATGTGGTTACCGGGGATCTAACCCGGGTCCTTGCGCTTGCAAGACAGGCGCCACAACCACTGAGCTAACTCCCCGGCCCCCCAGAAGAATAATTTTTGTAAGTTGGAAATTATCTCTTTTACACCCTGCTCATCTAGCATTTATACTTGTGCTGGTTACTCTGATAGGTTGCCTTTATGAACGACGTAATTCTGTTATCATATCTTTCAATAATCCCTCTGTCCAGTCTGTTTGGTATTCTGTTACACAACATGAAAAATTGATTTTCTGATCATATACATTTGGGCTTTTCTTTATATATGTATTTTGATACCCACATCATTCCCAACATTTGGGAAAATTTCTGGCCTTTCTGTGGTTTTACTCTGTATCACTTCCTTTTTCTTAAAACTGACATTTACAAGTTTGATCTTTCATTAATGTCATAAACCTACATATTCTGATCCTTCTGTTTTAGTTGTTGGCATTGCTATCTCTGAATGTGATAATTCAATTGTCTTTTCTTCAAGCCCTAATATTCTTTCTACTATATGATCTTGTATCTTGGTGAGATTGAATGTTTTATGCTTTAGAGAGACTTACTTGACTTATTGTATTTTTTTGAGATAGAGTTTTGGTTTTTAGTTCAAGCCGGTCTTGGACTCACTGTGTTGCCCAAGCAGGCCTTACACTTGTGGTAACCTTCCTGCTTCAGACTCCCAACTTCTGAGATTACAGGGGTGCTCTACCACTTCTGGCTTGAGCTTTACATTTTTAAGATTTCTGTTTCATTCTTAGTTCTCTTTCTGTATTTCTATCTGTTTGTTGAAATGTTCTTTCATATACTACATTGTTTCCTTAAATTCATCCAGTTATTTGTACGTATTCTTTTTTAATATATTGATCATCTTAACATCTGTTAGAGTCACTTGAGGACTCGTGGTGGCTGCACACTCATCCCAAGCATGCCAGGGCCCCAGGCAAAAGTGGATTGTGAAGATGTGTGCGTCATGGTGCTCTCTGCCCTCTGATTACACATTCTCAATTTTTTCGTATTGTCTGCTTAAAATGTAGACTTATATTCATTTAACCTTCCTTTTTCTTTTCACAAGGCTAACTGTTATGGCCTTACTTCCATATCTTTAGAGTCAATGGGCAATTTGCATCTTTTGGAAGAGTCATTTTACCTTGAGTTTTTCATATTTCTTTGCCCTGATTTATATACCTGTTGGATCTAATCTAAACCTTCCCACACACTTTTTTTTTTTTTTTTGAGATAATCTTTCACTATGTAGCTCAGGCTGGCTTTGAACTCACTATGAAGCCCAACCTACCTTTAAACTCACAGCGATTCTCCTGCCTCAGTCTCCAGAGTGCTAGAATCATAGGTATGTGCCACTATGCCAAGTATCTTTTCTTCTTTATATTAAATCATTTTAAAGAATAGCATTTTGAGGATTTTTCCTGTGTGATCAATATTCTGTGTAATGCTGAATTTAATTCCAATGGACTTACAAATATAGTTTCTCTGTGACTTCTCTGGCATAGAAATCAATGATGACTTCTGACACAGTGATTCTGTGATAGAGCCTCAGTGACCCACTTTCTCTGTAGGTCTTGGCTAAGGGAAGTGTTCTTAGAAGCTTAAACAGTTTTCTTGGGGATAGCAAAATATTTGGGTACACTTTCTGTGGCTACTTCTTTAGTTTTGTCTACAATGTGCTACTTTCAGTGTGATGGCTGTCACCCATAATGAGGCCACTGTTACATTCTTTCTGTACAAGAATGGTGCTGTTTCTATCTGCTACTGCTATGGAGGTGAGTCGCCATAATAGGGCCTTGGAACTTGACTGTGACTACTAGGCTCCAGTTGTCAAATGAGAGCTTTTATCTCTCCTGCTCCTAATATTGGAGTATTACCAAGGTTTGAGTGAAAGAAAGGTGCAATTTCTCTTCACTATGCTGAGGGTAGTAGCTCAGTAGAAAACCATCTACTCAGTGTGTTTGAAGTGCTATGATAGATCTAAAGCTCTGCCCAAAATTAAGAAAGTGAACAACCGTAAGAAACACAACATAAAAATCAGCAAGCTATAGAGATGCAGTTGCAATCAACTAAAAACACAACAATTGCACCACTAATGACTGCATTAAAGAAATCAATACTATTACAGAATGAAATAAAGTTTAAAATATTGAAAGTAGGACTGGGGAGGCAGCTCAGTGGTGTGAGACCTGCTGCCAAACACAAGATCCTGTTTAATTCTTGATATTGGAAAAAAGAATATTGAGAGTAAATTTAATTTTAAAAATGGGGGAAAAGTGAACCAAATATGGTAGTATGTGCCTATAGCCCCTTCCTATGGTAACCTTCCTGCTTCAGACTCCCAACCTTTTGGGACCTTTTGTTTTTGATTTCAGTCATGACTCATTGATTATTCAAGAGGATGTTAATTTTCTTGTGTTTTTATAATTTTTTATGTCTTTTGCCACCTATTTCTCAGTCTACTTTATGGGATAATTTTGATTCTTTTGCATTTACTTAGGCATGCTTTATGTGTTCCATTTTGGAGAAAGTCTCACATGCTACTGAGAAGAATGGTGTTTTATTATTGTTAGAAGGAACATCCCAGAGATACATATTAAGTCCATTAGTTTGAAGGCACACTTTAACTCTGATATTTCTTTGTTGATTTTTTTTTTGGTCTAGTTAATTTGTCTCTTTGTGACAGTGGATGCTAAAGTGTCCTGTTACAATTTCATTGCTGTATCTGATCTTTTATATTCATTAGTTTGTTTTATTAAATTGTGTGTGTTGCAATTTGGTGAAATTATGCCTATGATTGCAATCTCTTCAGGCTGAATTATTCTTTTGCACAATATGCAGTGACTTTTAAAAATTAGTTTTAGCTTAAAATTCATGTTATTTGAAAATAGGATACATAATCCTGCTTTTTGTCCACATGCAAATTGCATGGAATATTGTTTTTCATCCTTTGATTTTTAATCTATGAGTTTCTTTTCTGAAATAAATATATTTCTTATGTACTGCATATCACATTATTTTGTTTCTTGATCCATTCTGCTAATATTCGTCTTTTGATTGGAGAACTGAGCGCATTTACTCTGAGAATTATTATCAAAATGTTTTGACTTGCACCCTCCATTGATTTATTTTCCTCCTGCTGATTTTCTCTCTCTCTTTTTTTTTTCCTTTCTACTTAACTGTTCATCTTGCCTGATATGTTTCTGGCTTCAGGTTAAAGCATTTTGAGAATTTATTGAGCAGTGTCGTCTTCTTTCTCTAAAGCTGATTTATGCTTTTCTCTGCTTTATCTTTCCCATACTTTCCAGTACTTAAATTTTTTTTCACATGTATATTGGTTCTCAGAGCTTTCTCTTCCTTTTTCTTCTTAATCTAATTTCTCTTTTTGGGATCACCTTCTTTCCACTTATAGAACTGTTTTGTCCACAGAATACTTCTGCCATTTTGTCCACATAATACACTGGAGTCCAGTTTTCACATCTAATAGATCATCTATCTGTCTATCTATCTATCTATCTATCTATCTATCTATCTATCTATCTATCTTTTACTTTTTCCCTGAGAATATTATTGAATGCTGATGTGGAGAAACAAGAAAGTTAGAGATCAAAGATAAATAGGTAGACTTTTATGAGAAATGTCCAGAATCAGCCTTATACTTTTGTGAAAAACAACATCTAAACATTGAATCCTAACTTACCAAACATAGACATCTATATCTCCATGGGCATCATGAGAAATTTTTAGAATAGCCATGTTGTGGGGGTGTGTAAAACATGTGTTTATTTTTTAAGATAATTTCTATTGATGAACTATTAATTTTAATGGTATGAGTTTTATTACACTAAAATGTGTACTTAATTGGAAACAGAATAGCAATAAAAGCAATTACTAAATTTTTAATATTTAATGAGTGTATAAAATAAACATCAAGATTTTCAACATCAACTATTTACTTCCTTACAAGATCTAAAAAAAAAAAAACAACACTAAATTCCTATGTAAATTGCAATGAAAATACAAACAACTTTCTACTACAGAAAAAGTATTTACTTTTCACACCTAAGGCAGTCTTCATTCAAAACTGCATATACCGTGTTCTATACACAAAGTCTCACTTCCACAGACAGCGCATGTGTTAGCTCTCTTTTCCTGCTTGGCAGGCCATACTTGTCATTTCTCCGTCTTCCTCTTTTTTCAGGAGCATTTCATTATAATAATATATCTACTTAGCCAGAAAATGAAACATATATATATATATATATATATATATATATATATATATGTATCAAATATTTAATGAATGTTTAGAATGCATTTTCAACATGAACTATTTGCCTACTAAATGAAAAAAATAGCAGAAGAAAACTGTTCCTATATGAATTACAATGAAAACACAAATAAGATTATATCACAAAGGGCTGGGGATTTAGCTCAGTGGTTCTGGCGCCTGTCCTGCAAGTGCAAGGATCTGGGTCTGATCCTCAGAAACCATATACAGTATTGGGCATCATGCCCAGCAGCAATCAGTACACATACCACAGTGCTGGGCGTGGTGGTTCATGCCTGTAATCCCAGCACTTGGTAGGCAGAGACAGGAGGATTGCTGTGATGTGAGTTTGAGGCTGAGCTCAGGGCCAGCCTGAACTACAAAGTGAGACCCTGTCTAAAAAAAAGAAAAAAAAATTATATCACAAAAATAAACTTTACTTCAATTGTCAAACTTAAGGCAATTTTCACACATGATTAAGTCATGTTCCATACACAAGAATCACACTGGCAGCACATGTGTTTGGTTTTCTTGTCTTCTGTGGGATGACATATTTGACATCTTGGGGTTTTCCTTTTTTCTTAGAAGGTTCTTGTGATGTTTCACATGTGTGTTCACCAGTCTGCTGAAGAATTCTTTTGAGAAATTCTTTGGTCAGATACATACTGTTCTTCCTCTGCTATAAGTAATTATTTATCAATTCTAGTTCCAATCCTCTGAGAAAATATCTCTGTAATATTTGGTGCACATTATTTTCTTTTTAAACTATGAAACTACTTATGCCTCACATATTTAAAATTGAGTGAAATACAACCATTGTCGTGTTTTGTGTTCTGAATGGCATCATAGCTTCTACATAAATTGTCAACCATATCTACTTGTCTTTTCTTTTGTTTTAAGATGTTAACATTTCTGGTTTCACTTGTGTGGAGGCTTCACTATCAATCTTTGTTTGTTTGTTTTGAACAAGATCTGACAGTACAGTCCAGTATATCCTTGAACTCACTGTGTAATATAGGCTGATCTGGAGCTCACAGGATCCACCTTGCTAAACCTTTTCTTTCCCGAGATTACCAGCATGTTCCGCTATATCTGGTCTCACCATCAATCTTATCAGCATAGTGTAACATTGACAGCAGCAATAATACTTGTTCTTCGCCTTCTGGAGGCCAATGATATATCTTTTTGAAATTCAAAGAAGGTGCTTCTTTACTGTGAGCTTGCAATATTTTTTTTTCCAGAAATCTCAGTTCTGTTCTTAGGAACAGGTCCTGTGCTCATCAACTGGTATTCCTTTTAGCAAATATAACATTGATGGGTAACTAATGAACAAATCGTCAAATATGACATTTCGGTTGCTATAGGTAAATATCACATCTTTTCTCTGGTGTGAGAAAATGAAGATGTAAATATGTCCTAGAATTGTATGTTATATATTGTGAAGTAGAAAATACTCAAAGTAAAATAGGGTGAAGGGGGAAAAATAATGAGATTATAACAAAAAAATAAGGAAACAAATTTTATGTATATGAGGGGGTGGTAGGGTGGGTAGGGCTATGGGAAAAAATGAGAATTAAGTTGTGTCTTATACTGGTACAAATTTCCTTTATGGAGTGCAATCATGATGCGTATATGTAATGTACCAATAAATATTTCAATTAATTCTTAAAAAAATATGAGCAACAAGTCTATCCACAAAGTCATGTTATTTCTTACTATATGAATAAGATCTGGTAGCTGAGTTTCAGGATAAATTTTTAAATTCAAGGTGTGAAATTTTTTGCATCTGTGAGAGTATATATTTTCATAACATATTTGGAAGGTTTTCCTAGCATAAAGTGCCAAAAGCTTCGATAAGCACAAAAAGATGTAAATTGTTTGTCACTTGTCATATATTTGAATGGTATATAAATTGCTTCACAGTTCAAAATGAAGCTTTCAACAAATGACCTACTAGCAGCAGCCAAATTGTCATATATTTTCTTTCTTGATGATCTTTTTTTTTTATCAGGAAAACAAGCAATTTTGAAGAAAACCAAATCTCTTGAGTATCATTATTCTAAAAATTTCAATGGTGCATTTATGACTTCTCCCTAAATTCTTAGGATTATAAAGATAAGAATTGCTGGAGAGTCCTCTGGTTTGCTATCCAGTCCCATCTATCCAGTACACAACACAAGTATGAGATAAAATACACTAGAAAATAGAACTAAGAGACAGAAAACGGGGAGCCAGGGTGACCAGTGTGGGGGTGTTTACCAACGAAGGCACTGGCAAAGGGACTACTTTTATTGGCAATTAATCAGAGTAAAGACAAGGTATGTGGTTTCTATGGAAAGTAAATTAAACAAGGCTTATAAAGGGCAAGGCAAAGCATTCTTGAATTTGGAACAGCATAAACACAATATATGGTTGTAATTTGAGCGTTGTCTTTCTAGCTAAAATGTTTTAGCTGTGGGAATAAATTTTGGACCAAAGTTACTCTGACCTCAGCAGGTAGGCTTTGGTCAGCCTCAATTCTTAAAAAAGTCAATTGTGAGATTAACTCTTTTCAGCCTGCTTTGATAAAAGTCAATACTCAGTCTTCTGCATGATAAAGTTCCATTATGAAGGCTTTTAGTTCAGATAGTGAGGTCTAATTTTTTTTTTCTTTCTTTAGACACGGTCTCACTGTGCTCATTTTTTGAGAAAGATTTATGAGCAAGGTTTTGTGGGATGGGTATAGTGTAGGTCAATTCATAATCAACCAATAAGATAACAATTATATCCACTTACCTAGTTTTGACTCAGTCATAGCACAAGTATGCAGACGACATTATTAACTTTGGCTGATAATCTCTAGTCATGATTGGTCTTGCCTTTATTTTTAGTTTTAGGTTCAATAGTTCTACTTGTGTAGTTTTAGTGGATGAGAGATGGTAGACCACACCTAAGAGATAATGGTTTATTTATCTCAAAATAGTGATACAAATAATTCTAAGCTTTTGGCCATTGTGAGCTTAATCTTCAGATATGACTCTAGCCAGTTTTTTTATGTATTTTCCTCCTCTGCATTGACTCCCTGAAGGGCCTTCCCATGTCTGTCTGTAATTTTTCTCCTTAGTTTAGGTGTTTATTTATGACACATAGAGAAGTACAGAATCAAGACTTTAATTCAGAGGAAGAAGAAAATAGCAATGTAAAAAATATCTGACTAGTCAAAATGCTGCAAAATGATCTAGTGCACCTGAATGATCCAATGTTAGAACTAGGAAATATTCTTAGATACCTTCCAGTGGTGATATCTACTATGTGGAAAACCAGCACTTCAATTTAATATTGGAAATTATGATGAACTATATGCTACAAGATATTTTGAAATACCTCAATAATGAAATATAATAAAATATTTGATGTGCATCAATAAGTTTACTCAAAAGTATTAGACAAATGTGAGAGGCAGATCTGTAATTCCAGCACTTAGGAAATGGAGGCAGGAAGATTGCTCCAAGTTCAAGAGTATCCTGGAGCCCATAGTGAGTTCCAGACCAACCTGAACTGTACTGGCAGAACTTATCTCCAAAAAATATAAGGTAGAATTATAATAAAATACAGACATCTTTGAATGTAGTTTACAGAAAAGGATCATGTATTTCACAGTAGGAGAAGGATTATCTGATGCATTATTTGTAGACTATGAATGGTCGAGCTGACTCTTACTTGCAGTAACTCCATGTACTCAAAGTGAAGTTCATGATTTTGCCCAGTGAGGAGGAGGGAATTACTTAAATAAAAACGCAGCACTGTGAGGGCAATGGCAGCAAGTACTTTTTCTTGGAGTGAAAGATTTTACAGTAATAAAAGAAATTTAATGGACTAGTTCACTCTTTTTCAATCATGCTGTTAAAGTTTACTATTGAAATACTTGCTCTGTGGGGAATTACCATCACTTCGGTTTATTTGCAGCCTCTGTCCTATATAACAGCGGGACTGTTTTTTTTTTTTTTTTTTTTTTTTTTTTTCCTTCAGAAAGATGAACTTGCAAAAGCACAGTGAATTTCTTATGAAAAAAGCATTTTTTTAAATAAAAAGACCCACTTTGTCTTCTATCAGAAAAATAGATTGAAAACAAATTTATGACAATGATTAATTATATTTATTTGATCCATCCTAAAAGGTCCTGAGTGTAAAGTATGAAAGCATATAAGAAATAAACTGCACAGAAATGTCTAACATTTGCAGAAATATCCCACTTTGATATCTTTTTAGGATTCTCATCTAATCAGAAAATAAAATCAGTTATTCTCTTTATCTGACAAATCATTGATCTTCTACAAACAACAGAATTTTTAAATAATGGCTTTTAACTTTGAAATCATTATTCTTTGCTTAAAGGCACAAAGAGTGATCAGTTGTTCCTGACATGTTTTCAAATAAATAAGAACATTTTTCAATTTTTTCACAGAAGCCTTTTCATTTATTTTCCTCTTTTTGTCTGATCATCTGTTGATTTTCTTACGTGTGAATTCCTCGCCTGTCATTAATGTGATACACTTGGAACCAAAACAAGAAATTGAAGTTGTCATGAATCTAAGTGAAAAATAATTAAAATATTTCAGAAGAAACTTCAAAAATAGGTAATACATATATAAAGAGATATTAATTTGTGTTGAATTTTAATAAATTTATTGAAGGTATACATGTACATTTTAGGATAATCATTATTTATACAATAATAATTGTGTTAGGTCCCATTATGACTCACTTGTTCCTGGAATGACATAATGAAAATAAGATGGAAATTATTTGTTTATATATAAAAAATATTGGCTTACCTTATTTGAAAAACTTTTATTGGAGACAGGACTGAAATTATTTAAGATTTTCACTCTATTTTTTTTTCTTGGTATTGATGATTTAACGAAGGGACACATTTCTCTTGAATTTATTCTCAGATCTTTCTTTTTTTTTTTTTTGAAAGATAATATTATACCTACCTCTTTCACCATGTACCAAGCTAAAATCAAAGTGGATAAGAGACCTTAATATTAAAACAAACACACTAAACCTACTGCAAAAAAGATTAGGTAAAAATCTTAAAGACACTGGCTTAGGAAAAGACTTCTTGAACAAAACCTTTAGAGCCCAAGAATTGGCAAAAGATATCAACAAATGGGATCTTGTTCTATTAAAAAGCTAATGCACAGCAAAGGAAACTACCAACAGAGTGAAAAGGTAACCAACAATATGGGAAAGAATCTTCACCAGCTGTTCCTCAGACAAAGGGCTACTATCTAGAATATACAAAGAGCTTTAAAAAATCAGCCCACCCAAATTTAAAGACCCAATTCAAAAATGGGCATCTGAAACAAACGGATACTTTTCAGAAGAAGAAGTAAGAGCAGCTAAGAAGTATATGAAGAAATGTTCAACATCACTAGTCATTTGAGAGATGCAGATGAAAACAACAGTGAAATTTCATCTCACTCCACAAAGAATGGCTGCTATTTCAGAATTAGCCAGCAACAAATGTTGGCAAGGCTGTGGAGAAAAAGGAACCCTTCTCCACTGTTGGTGGGAATGTAGACTTGCACAGCATCTGTGGAAATCAGTGTGGAGATTCCTCAAAAAACTAGGATTGGAGGTCCCATTTGACCCCGCCATTGTTCTGCTAGCTCTATACACAAAAGAATTAAAAGATTCATATCACAGTGACATATGTACACCCATGTTTATAACAGCTCAGTTTGTGATTGCTTAAATCTTGGAAATAACCCAAAATGTCTATCAATTAGAGACTGGATAAAGAAGACGTGGTTCTTTTACAGAATGGAGTATATTACTCTGTCATTAAAAATCATAAGATTTAGTCATACTCAAATGGATGTACCATGAAAACATCCTCATAAGTGAAATAAATAGATCACAGATGTGTAAATATTGTATCTTTTCTCTGGTATGAGAAAATGAAGTTGTAAACTATTTGTAGTACATATAGTTGATATTGTGAAATAGAAAATATTTAAAAGGAAAGAAGGTATAGAGGTATATAATGAGGGGGAGAAGAATGTAATAGTAATAAAGAAAAAAGCATACAAAGCTTATGTATATAGGGAGTAGGGGTTGTAGGGAGGGGAGAAAGGGGAAAAATGAGAAACAAGTCATGTCATATTTTGGTACAAACTCTCAATGTTGAATATGATGATGATGTGTATTCATAATGTACCAATACAAATTTAAATTAAAAAATAAAAGATAACATCTTCCTAAATTGCCTAGGATAAAATGGAACTTGTGCTTTTCCTACCTCACTCTCCTGGTTGCTTGAACTACAGGCCAAAGCTATTTGGCCTGACATACCCTAATCTTTTATTATTCAAATAAATCTATCCAAAAAGAAGATGAACTCGATTTTGGGGGATTTTAGGATCTATACTTATCTCTAAGACCTTGGACCTCATTCTCCCTTGACATGTAAATAGACACCAGTAAATAATTTTCTGGAGTTCTTACTATCTTGTAGTTGTAAATTTTCTTACAAAGTCTTGCCCTAAATCCAACATTCTGTATTCAGCACAATTTATTTACACATCACCACCTTCACAGAAATACAAAAATAGTTTTTCTGTATTACACAAATTTCATATTCATCAGGGAAATTCATATTCATACTATACTATCATATCTACAGCAATGTGCCCGAAAGAGATGGAGGGGGGTTATGAGGCCTCAATTCAATTAATATTTAAGAGTGAATTCATCACTGTGGAAACCATCAAGATCAAGTATTTAAATAGCACCAACTTGGAAGGGCCATACTATTTGGGTTCACTTCAGAGATAATCAATGTCCTGGTTTAAAAAACCACAGCACTTCTATTAGATCTTTAGAAATTTGTGTAAATCAAAGCACATCTGTTTTATTGATAAAGTGAAAAATATGTAACTTTTAACCAGTTAGATGTCAGAGTTTGTGTTCACCAAAGTGGAAGAATTAATTTTAAGGAAACAGATTAAGAGTAAGAAAATTTATTGGGGAAAGTAATAGGAAATAGAAATAGCTCTAGAGGGATAAGAGGGTCCCTGAATAGAGTATCAGTGAGCCCAGCTCTCTGAAACTTGAGCAGAGTCATCAGGGGTGAGTACCACATGTATCAAAACTATAATCAATCAATAAGATTGTAATATAGCTGCTTGACTGATATAGATCCAATTGTAGTAAGGGCCTATGGATGGCATCATTATAGTCAGTCTTGTCTTCAGCTTTAGTCTTAATAGTCTTAGTGTTGTATTAGTCTTAGTTAGTGAGAGAGGATGGCCCTCCCCTAATAGGCTCATTACTCATTTATATGGGAAATCTCAAAGGGTGGCACCAGTAATCTAAAATTTTCCTTTATCTCTTAAGGAATTATGTAAATCTGGCTAAGTGATTTGAATCTCTTCTAAGTGCCTCAAATCACAGTTCTGATGTGTTTTCGTCTTTTCAGTGACTCCCTCACGGGGCCCAGCCTTGTCTGATTGCCTATAATATTTTTACCCAATTTAGCTATCTAAGTTATTAGATTTTTGCTTTCATACATTGTGTCTGTAAAATTACAATAGTAGCATTAGTTCACTCTTTCATAGCACTTAAGGCATCAATTTCCATGGTTTTAATTTGTAAGGGATCATTTAAGCTTTTGATGGATATTTCAGAGTTGTTCTATTGAGCAGCCTGACTCAGAATTAGAGTTTTCCAAAGAAATGGAACCAATAGTGGTAAACTGTGTTTGTATGTGGGGGGTGTGAATGGGCGGGTGATGTTTGAAATTTGCAGTAATTAGCATTCATAACTTACAAGATTGACAAATTTGAAATTGACTGGGTAGAACAATAACTTGGAAACTCAGGAAAGCTTGATGGTAAAGTCTTGAAACTGAATTATCTGCACTAGGAAACCTCAGTTTTTATTAATGTCTTCTACTTATTGTTTGAAATCCAGCTTTCTCATCAAAGTTTATCTCATGGTCAAAGACAATGACATTGACAAACTGCTTTTTTCACAACAACAAGTAGATTGCTTGATTATAATACTAAATACTAGGGCCTCACTGACATGACATAAATTTACCACCATAAAGCTTGTTGTTTTTGTTTTGTTTTGTTTTGTTTTTAATGTGGCCATTATTAATAACCATCCTATTCATGTATTTCTGGGAAATGTGTTTATGCATTTCTGTTGGAAGTCAGTTTTCTTGAATATATGTAAAACATCTGTTCAGAGTCATTCAAAAATGCCACAGAGTCATTCAAAAATGCCACAATTAATATGAAAAACAGCAAGGGATGAGCATTTTATTGTCTTTCAGAGTAACTGTTCACCACAGGAACATGATCTGTAGTAGATCAGTGAAAGTCCTTTCAGAATGTTCTTGCCTGCTCTATCAGAAAGCTGTTTTTTTCCACTGGGATAATATCCTCTAAGAACCTTGTAAAGAATAAGGAAGAACATGGGCTGGGGAGTTAGCTCAGTGGTTCTGGTGCCTGTCTTGCAAGCGCAAGGGTCTGGGTTTGATTCCCCAGTATCCACATACAATACTGGGTGTGGAGACTCACGCCCAGCAGCAACCAGTACCACATACCACAGTGCCGGGCGTTGTGGCTCACGCCTGTAATCTCAGCACTTGGGAGGCAGAGGCAGGAGGATTGCTGTGATGTGAGTTTGAGGCTGAGCTGAGGGCCAGCCTGAACCACAAAGTGAGACCCTGTCTCAAAAAACCTAAAAAAAAAAAAAAGAATAATGAAGAACTATATATATATATATATATATATATATATATATAATGTCTTCTTACAGGAAATATTAGTCTCAGACAACCAAATTCTTTCTTTTTTAAATTGAATTCTTTATTGGTACATTTTATGTACATATCACAATCACACTCAACAGTGGGAATTTGTGCCAGTTTATGACATAACTTAATTCTCATTTTTACCCATTCTCCTACCCACCCTAGAACCCCACATCACCTATATGCATATATTTTCTCAGCATTATATTTTTCTGTCCCCTCATTACTCACCCCTACCCTTTCCCTTTGAATATTTTCTATTTCATAATATCTAACATACATTCTAGAACTCATTTACGTCTTAAGATTTTCATACCAGAGAAAAGATACGGTATTTATACATCTGTGACCTATTTATTTCACTTATGAGTATATCCTCAAGGTATGGCCATTTGAATATATTTGATTCAATCTTATTCTTTGTGGAAGAGTAATGCTCTATTTTATATTAATAATTTTTTATTCAGTCTCCAGCTGATGGGCATTTGGGTTGTTTCCAAAATTTAACTATCATGAACTGAGCTGTTATGAACATGAATCCACAAATGTCACTAGGATATGATTCTTTTATGTATATACTTAGCAGAGGAATAGCAGAGTCATATGGGACCTGTGGTTCTAGATTTTGAGGAATCTCCACACTGATCTCCAGTGTGGTGCACCAGACTACATTCCCACCAGAAGTAGAACAGGGTTCCTTCCTCCCTGCAGCCTCACCAGCATTGATCCTTGGTTAATTTTGCAACAGCAGCCATTCTGTGTGGAGTGAGATGAAATCTCAGTGTTGTTTTTAACTGCATCTCTTGAATAATAGGTGATGTTGAACATTTCTTCTGATGTTTCATAGTTGCTCTTTCTTCTTTACCTGAAAAGTGATGCTTCATTTCAGATGCTAATTTTTGAAATGGTTCTTTAAGTTTTGGAGGTCGCTGATTTTTAAGCTCTTTATCTATTCTAGACAGTAGCCCTTTGTCAAAGAAACAGTAAAGATTTTTTTTTTCCATATTGTTGGTCGTCTTTTAGCTCTGCAGGTGGGTTTTTTTTTCAGACAACCAAATTCTTAGAGACACAAAGGGCTCAGGTGAGCAAGCTTTGGATGTGCAGACTAAGCAATCCCTGTAGCACCCACCTTTTTTTCCCAACCTGCACAATTCAGGAAACAACTTGCTCTCAACCTGTAATCTCAGGAACAGGTACCAGGCAACTAGAGTCTACTTCATAATTTTGAGCCCTCTGGAAACATTCATATTATTCAGTCCTAAATTGTTGATCTTGTCTTACTGAGATATTCCTGCTGAATCTAATATAAGCCATGGACCAGACACCTTTCCTCCTTCTGCTTGTTGGTTGGTAGTGGTGCTTCTTAAATGGTCCTGAGTGATATGCACTATCACCTTTCTCTAAGACTTCTCAGTATAATAATTCTGCTTCCCTGAATCTCTTCTGTGACTTTCCTGATGGTTGAACCTTTTTGACCATACAAAAAGGAGCATATATTCTTTATAATAGATACTTTTTGTGCCTGCTCTGTGGGACTCCTTTTAATCTGAGTCCTCATTACTACCATATTATTCCTCCTCATTTATCCAGTAGACATAAGTCACATAAAAATTTAAAAAGCTCTTTTCTGATCATGCAACCAGCATGAGATTTTGACACAGAGAAAGTGATGTGAGAACACATTTCTCTGGAAACCAGGAAAGAGAATTGCAAAAGTTCTTTCTGTAAGGCTCTCAGAAAGAATCAACTTTCCCCAGACCTTTAGGTAGGACTTTCAACATTAACAACTTTGAAAAAGTAAATTTGTGTTGTTTTAGTAACCCAATAAGTGGTGATTTTTTAACAGTAGTTCTCCCAAAGCAATCAGTGGCGATATAGTCAACATTTGGGTGGATTTTATGAAGGAAACAGGCAGAGCTGTTACGACAGATTAATCTGGCTTCTAACGTTAGCACAAAATTTCTCAAACAGCTAGCATTCCATCAGCCTATGAGGCAAAGAAGGTGAGTGGCAGAGAGTTTGTAGAAGTTCAAACTGCCAAAGAGGACACACTCCCTTGTAACAATAAAGAAGCTGACCTTCTGAAGATTACTGAAGATCAGCATGATAAGATGCAAGGCAGGAAGGAAAGGAAAACTTGGTAACACAAAGGGCAGTGAGAAGAAACACCTTGAGTAAGGCCTGAGAGGAGGAGAAGCGCTGGCAATGTCTCAGAGAGTCCAAGTGAGAAAGTTCGCTCAGAGAGCATGATTCTGAAAAGAGAAAAAATGTTTCTTAGTCATAACAGCATAAAAGTACATTTACTATATGTCTTGATGACTATGTGAAAAAAAAATTCCTAAGTAACCAGTGAGACAAAGCTAAGTCACAGATAGGATTTGGCATAAGATGGAATTTTTAAATAGAGATAAAAGTGAAAGCACCATGTACAGAGTAATATAAAATATATCTTTAAAATGTTTTTATGTGGAAAATACATTGTACTTTAAAAACTAGAAAGAGGTTTGATGATGTAGCTTAGAGGTAAATGACTTACCGATTATGCAGAAAACCTTGGGCTTAATTCCAAGCATTGTAAAATACAAGAAAAATTTTAAAATTAAATATAATAAAAGTAGAGAAAATAACATTAAAGTCAAAGAAAGAATTAGAAAAGAAATAATGAAATAAGAAAAAAGTGAGGTCATTCTACATTTTAGCATTTAGGTGAAATACCTGACAAAGAAAAGCCATGAGGGAAGAGTTACAAAGAACTTAGTTTTCCCCTCCATGGCAACACTCTGGAGATCTGATCTTCTGTGCTTAAAATGTGGTTTAAATGAGCAAAGCATGAAACTCTTCCTCAGAATATGTGAAAGAAAGCATCAAGTCACAGATTCAGACATAAACAAAAGGAATGTTTCTAAATACATAAATCATATGTGATTTAGTATACATAGAATTCATGTACAGTTCTTTGTGTACTGAATAAATACCCACAGAATATTTTTTGTATCCATAGATTATTTAGTTCACCTCATGTAATTGAGGAAAGATTTATTGTGATTGTTCAAATTACAGTAGAAAATAATAATAATAATAATAATAACTACAAACCACTGGCCAGAGATTTAGCTCAGTGGCAACCTGCCTGCCTCAAATATGTCTGGTCTTGAGTTCAATCCCTGAAAGTACAAATAAGAAGAATAAAAAGCATATTTGTTGGTAGTAATCTGAAAGGTGACTGACTATTCTTCTTGAACTTTTGCTGACAGGTCAGATTTCTCCATCTTAAGGTTCTGTGTGCAGGGACAGAAATGGGAAAGAGTTTTAGTATATTTGGGCCATTAGAAGATAGACAATAAAAAGTCTTTGAATAAATGCTATCATTTGATTATATGAACAATGTTTCAGTCATCTCTTCATTTAGTTCTGTCCGTGTTGGTTGCCTGCTTTAACCTCGATCTGAGATGATTCATTTCTGTTTGTTTTCCTTTTTGTTGCTATATTCAGTCACGCTCTGTTTGGATATTCAATATTCCTTAATAAGAAAGGGGCACATTCCTACTCCTGGGGCAGGAAGAAATATAAAATATCTTCTTACTTAGCACACTGTATATCCTATTACATTATAAAAACAACCATTCCTAAGATTTTCTTATTAAGCAATACATACCCTAAGCAATACAAAATCCACTGAACTCTGAGAAGTTGTTAAAATTCAAGGCACAGGTTAGACATACTTGCTAAAATACTTAGGTAATAAAAATGCTTCTGTGATATCATCAAAATAAGAAGAAAGATGTGACAGAAGCACAAAACAGTACTCAGTTTTCATCTCACCAGTTTTCTGTAATAGGATTCAACTTTTGAATTTACTTATAGGTAGAAAGTTAATATACATTTAAAGGTAATGTAAATTAGTAATTTAAAAATTATCCTAATAGGTGGCTCTGAGGATATTATTCCTTTGGGAAATATAACATATAACCATGTAGCATGTAAACATTTTGGAAAATTTTCATGCAATAGTCTCCTCTTGAAAAAAATTAATATGCATTAATTTCTTCTACATCTTCATGTGAAAACTCAACTCTGTAACGTGGTACTTCCAGATATAACTGACAATAACTCAATTGATTTTATTGTATGATTCTCCTTAGATATATTAAGCTCAGACTTTTTAATAACAAAACACTTCTTAATATTTCAAGGAATTAGCATTCCCACAAACATCTGAATGTAATGTCAGACGAAACACAGATGGATGGACAGATTAAAACATAGCTCATTAGGCCAGTGATTTAGCTCAGTGGTTCCAGCACCTGTCTTGCAAGTGCAAGGGCCCAGGTTCGACCCCTGGTAACCTCATGCAATGCTGGATGTGGAGAATCATCCTCACTAGCAACCAGAACCTCATACCACAGTGCCAGGTGTGATTGGCTTATGCCTGTAATCCCAGAACTTGGGAGGGAGAGGCAGGAGGATTGCTGTGAGTTCAAAACAGAACTCAGGGCCAGCCTGAACTACAAAAGCAAGACCCTGTTTCAAAAACAAACAAACAAACAAACAAAAATCTCTATGCTTTTTATCTTTCTAGTTGATCCCTTAAAAATTTTTAGAGCTGGTTTGCTAACATGTATTATACACATAGAAAAGAATAAAAAAAAACACTTTTTGTTTACTTAATTATGTTTATAGTATATTTTATAAACATCAATGTTCAGTGAATATTGTGGTGTATATTGAATATACCATTTTATATTTTACATACTTTAAATCATCCTATTTTTAAAAAACAGAATGAAGTATTTCTTCAAAGGACCCTTATCTTTTATTTTATTCCCTTAAATTGTGCCATTTCACTCCCTGTCATTTGGTTTTCAGTCAAAATTATATCATATTTGCATAGTATGCTATATTTAACTTAATTGGAATCTCCTTCATAAGCCAGGTGATATCAGTTCAAATATGTTTGAGTAGCATGTAATCCCCAAGATAGCAATGCTGTGATAGTATAAATAAATACTTCTTATGTAGAAAATATTCATTCAAATAGCTATTGCTCATTATTTCAGCATTTGCTATGCTTGATAGTGTTTCTTCTTAAATGTCATTATGATTTTCCAAACATTTTGAGTGGAATCTTTAAGACAATTCTACAGAAGCAATATTAACAGATAGGAATAACCAGGGAGAGTAAGAGTCTAATTTTATTCACAAGTATTTGCATAACTAAACTTGATAGAGCAGCAAGACAAAAAATACATTTTAATATAAACTAAGACTTATCTTCTTGAAGAGCACTGATATGCAAGGCTCTTACTTGTTGGCCTACTACAAAATCAAAAATTATGCTCTGTGAGTGTCCAACCAAGCTAAATATGTCTAGAAAAATAACTTTTTTGTCCCATCTCATTTTGTGGGTGAACAGTCAAATAGGTAAGAAGAGAATAAAATGCTCACATGTTTTAGACCTTTGCATTCAAAATCTCTTTCCTCTCATAAATAAAATGAAAATCTAAGATGAATAACTGAAATACTTAGTGAACTTTTCAGCCTTTTTGTCATTACTATATTTATTTCTTTATATCCTTAGATTTTTGCACGTTTCCTTAGTTCCCTATTCAGGGAAGTAGGACTACTTCGATTTACATTACCAGAGCTCCCTTGCATTTAGATTTATTCATTTTCTAGTATAAGCACACTAATGATCCATTTTACATAAGAAGTCTGAGCGATATAGCGTCAGTCAGTGACTCATTTTACTTTGAACTTGGGGGTTCATTTTCTTTCCTCTTATAGTTCAAAGTGTACTGAAGAAATACTAGAAGAATTTCTGTGCTACCCAAAGCATTTAAGTTTTTCCAGGAAAAGAGACAGTATTGCAAAATATTTTATAGTCCAAAAACAACATAAGAAATAATTATTTTTGCCAAATCTTGATGTTTCACTTTTATTTTGTTTAGGTTGAGACCAAAATAAAGAGGTTGACTACTTCAGAAAATAGCAGATGCAGAATTCTATTCCACTTGCTGAATATTTGCTCTAATTTTCATGTATAGAAATAATAAGCAAAGGTTTTAAAAAGTGATGTTTTTAGCATTTGTGGGTTTTTTGGTACCTAGATGTGACTGTTAACTAGATATCAGAGCTTCACTGAATTAATAATTACCTGGTAGCCTCATAAGCACAATCCTTGGTGTATCTGGGGGTCACAGATGCCTGGATTTGGGTACTATATGTGATTCTCAATTCATTCTGCTTTGGCGCTGTTCTCTTGCTATTCTTCTCAGCCATAATTAACCAGACAAGTGCATTCCACCATACCCTCCACCATGATGTGTTTATGTTGGAGTTGGCTCAAACCAGTGTGGACCTGCTGAACCTGTGAGCCAAAATACACTGCTCCCCTTTTAAGTTGAAGATATAAGGTATTTTCCCCAAGGCAGGGAAAGCTGAATAATCCAATAGATCAGTTGCTATCTCCACTTTGTGACTGAGAGATGTTGATAACCATCTTCTAAAGTGTTCAGTCTATACGGTCATACAAAGAAACGTCATCATAAAGACCCATGGAGCAGTTCTGGTTTCCCTCGCAGGATAGAGTGTCTGAAGAAACATGTCTTGTCGATTGTGCTCAGTGAGCATCCATCGGACCAGTCATTTTAGGACATATTCCAGTTCTTGTATTTATTATTCTACACTTTTCTACAACTTGCAGTTGCTAGAAATATTTTTTCTTTGGCATCCCTAGGTGAAGATCGAGTGAGTCTTGTTCTGAGCTATTATTTTCTATAAATCTCCATGCCACGGTGTTTTCTTCTTGCAACAAAGCACAAAAATTGCCACAGAAATAGGAAGGGAAGAGTGAAAGCATCCTCACCTCCTTTGGACCATACTTAAGAGATTCTGTGTCCTGTCTGCTCACATCTCATTACTCTTACAATATTTCTATTGTGTTCCAGAACAGAGAGGGAAAATTTCTATGGATCAGTTCTAATGGCTACCACAGGTAGTTTACTCCTGTAGCACCCTGCAATTCATCTTAAAATTTTTATGAGAAGAAAGAGGAGGTTGAAAATTTCCAAATTGAAGAAAAACCTTGACTTGTTAGAAAAAAGTTGGGAAAATGCAGAGCTATGAGTCACCTTACTACAAGAAAAAAACAACACTATATTTTATTTCCAATGACTGTCACAAGATCATGGGTAACAGATGGAAGTAATAAACATGAATAAATTGTCTTACCTAGGAGTTGGGGGAGATTTTAAGACTGACTTATCTCTCACTTTGAAATCCTATCAAAAATTAGTTGACCATGAATGTGTTTATGTATTTTTAGTTTCTTTATTCTATTCTCCTGCTCTATGTGTCTGTTTTTATCACAGACTGGACAAATAAGATTTTTTAAAAAATAAAATGGAGTACTACTCTGCCATAAAGAATGATATATTTGAGTCATTTATATTCAAATGGATGGAACTTCAGGATATATTCATAAATAGGTCCAGATGTGTAAATACCTTATCTTTTCCCTGGTAAGAAACTGCACATGTAAATAAATTCTAGAGTGTATGACCAATATTGTGAAACAGAAAATATTCAGAAAGTAAAAGGGAATAATGGTAAATAATGTGCATACAGAAAAAATGTGATAGTGAGAAAGGAAACATAGTTTCTGCATATAGGGGGCAGAGAGCTGTACAGTGGGTAAGGGAATGGGGAAAATGACAATAAAGTTGTGTCATGTACTGGTACACTTTCTCAATATCAATTGTGATTATGATGTGTATAGAAAAGGTACCAATAAAATTAACTAATTGATAAAAGGATAAAAAATAGGTTTCTCACTTTTTCAATAGGAAGTTACAAATCTACCATTGGAAAAATTCAATGCAAGGGAAAATACCTATGCCAGCTCTGGCATAGGCCAGGAGCAAAGGACATCCCCACATATATGTGCAGTGACCACAGCCAGAGCACCTCATGAATCTTCAAAATATGATGTTTCACTATACAAAACCACGGTGTTTCAGAGAAATGACTAACTTGTGATCTGGAGAGGGCAAATCTAAAATGAAACTTGAACATCTTCACCCAGATGCATATGAGCTGTTAAAAATAATTGAGTACATGGCAAAGGACATATTGGCCAGCTGGAATAAGTTTCTGTTTTTCAAATCAGGGATAATTTATACATCAAAAAAATTGTTATAATAAATTATAATTTGTTAACTAACATATACAATATATTTTGCATACACATATTCAAAGAAAGATTTCTCAAAATGTGTATTAACATAAAATGAATGAAGGTAATTTAAAGTGGAAAACACTCACTGGATCCATGTTAATTAAGTGAACAATATGAATATCTTCAAAAAAGTCATAAATGAAAAAATCGATACCAAATAACCATACACAGTGAAAAACAGAAAGCTGACATCAGTGCACTTCTAAAATGAAAAATCTGTGTCTAATAATGATAAACTTTATATAGCTCTCACACCGAGAGAGGCATTTCAAAGATAATCTACAAATTTCAAAATTATCAAGCCAAAGAACAGAAAGAACAACTAGATGGGACAGAGAATCTATGACAACTATATCATGCTTTGCTCTTAAGTGAGCTCAGTGAAGCATTCGTCACAATAGCTAAGATATGGAAAGAATTGTCCTCCGTGAACATACAAATAGATGAATATTTTTCAGCCTCATAAATATGGAACACCTTGTCATTTTCCACCATATGACTTAAATTGAACTTGAGAGATATTTTACTAAGTGAAATATGGCTAACAGAGCAAATGAAATGCTTGGTAGACTCAGAGAATCTGAAAAGAGTTCAATATATAGAAATGGTGAAAAATAAAAGATTATGGAATGAAGGAGGAAATGGGGAGATATACGTTAAAAATATAAACTAATAATACACTCTTTTATACTAGTATACTAGCTGTATTGACTACTTTCATGTGTCTGATGAAACCATGGTATGTATTTTAGATAGAATAGTATAGTAGTTTAGTAGAATTTACACATGAGATAAATAAATGGTTAAACTGACAGATGAAACATAAGTGATAGCTCTCACAGAGATGCATTCCAAATAACTTATTTGCTGTTTTGCCATAATAGAGGTGGAGCACAACTAACTAATACAACAAACTTTGCTAAATGACTTCTTTTAAAAGACTGCAATATACAATTGGGTGTGAATAAGGAATATTTATACTACAAAATCTTCACAGATAATCAGACAGAATCTTCCAAAATGATAAATATTGTTAATAGTACATACCCATGATAAATGTGAAAATATTGTATTTTTGTCCTTGATCTTCCTCCCCAAATCTTAGAATCACAGTTTAATTAAAAGGAAAAAAATCAGATAAATTCAAAGAGCAGTATGCAACAAAACACCTAATACCTGTGTTCTTCAAAATTATTGAGATAATAAACAATAAAGTCCTGAGAAATTTAATGGTCAAGAAGAGTTTATGGAGACAAGGATGCCAAATGTAAATTGTATGTTGAATGGGAATCTAGAAAAAGTAAAGGGGTAGCTAGGAAAAATTAAACATTTGATAAATTTTATGTAATATAACATATTAACATTGCTTCTATAAGTGTAACAAGAGCATTCTATAAACCAATGTTAAACACAGATCTCTGTAGTGTTTTCCCAACTTTCTGCCCATATGATGCTATTCTAAATTTGTTATTATTAAAATCTCTATCTTCTAAAAATATCATTTCACTAAGAAATTAAAAATTACATTAAGCCTCTTTCAGGCCATACTAAAATCAAATGAAAGTTACGGAATTTCTAAAGCATACTAATAACCAAAACAGTGAATATTTAATATCTGAGATTCAATTTAGGTTGTAATCACAAGGGTAGACAAAATTTAAATATTTATATCAAAACAAACTAAAGATGATTAAAATAAATTCCCAAGGTAAAAAGATAAAACACAACAAAACTGATAGAAGAATGAAGAAAGGAATATCAGTAATAAAGCAGAAAGTAATAAGTAAGAAATAGAGCTAATTAATTTTGACCAACTTTTTTCAAAAATACATATCAATAAAAACTAAATATTTTCTCACCAACCTGATAAAGGTAAAGTGCATTGAAGTACCAAATTAGTCATGAGCAGGATAAATAGTGTGATATAAGATATTTGCAACTGTGTAAAACAGGTTTACATAACTATAGAAATACATGTTTTTAAAAAAACTGGATCGCTTCACTATTCTTAAAAAAATTCAGTGAAGTAATATTAACATGACTAATACACCTCAAATTAAAACATATGACTAAATAGCATTGTTAAAGTCAACCTGTCACTGCACAATTTCCATTGTGATGTTGTATGAAGCCAAAATATCACATGTATTCTTGCCCTAATCAGCACATATTTTAGTAAGGTTGGAAACTAAAACTTTCAGCTTAGAAAAAACAGCCAGAATTAAATTTAACATAAATCAGCATCTGAAAATATCCACAACATCTGCTATTTTACAATGATGTTGGATTAATCTTTAAAACAAAGAAATTGTTACTAAAGAAAACAATAAGGGAAACACACATAACTCACTCTAAAACCGCACAATATAGAGCATGAGATTTGTCATGTGTTAAGGGACTAAAGATATCTAAATGCTGAAAGTGATATAAAATCCTTTGTCACGTCTAAGGAAAATATATCTTGTTAACATTATGTGTGTAAATTTTGTGTGTATACATCTATATAAAATATGTAATTGATACTTGGTTGTTTTCTGCTTTTTATTCCCTACAGAAATTATCTACACATATCAAGAATTAAAATAATATATTGTGAAATAATTTGGCCATGAAGAAGTTGAGATTATATGCCTTAACTTTTAAATTTATGCCTCTATAATGAAGGGCAATAGCAATAAAACTATAACTTATGATTGACATCCATCCACAGCTTGTTAAAAATTGGATTTATCAAGTATATACCCAGAAATGAGATGACTACATTTGGCAGTTTGTATATATTTTTGAAAATATTAGGTCTTTTGCCTCTTTTTCAGTAAGGTCACTTATTTTCTTGCATTTTTATTGAGTTCTTTATGTATTTTGTTTGTTAATCATTTTTCATTTTGTCGACTATTTGTGACGCAGAAAAATTTTGAGCACTATGATTTCTTGCAACGTATTTGAGGAATCTAAATCTTGTTTGTAACAAACTTTGGCTGGTCTAAAATATTGTTTTTCTTTCAATGTCTCTGATTCTTCTCCTTAGAAAAAATATTCCTAATAAGGATGACAAAAACATTTTTTGTGTTTCTCTTTATATACTTAATTGATAGATTTAAATTATATATATTGTATCTCATAGAGTATAGTGTTTTATATATACATTGGATAATAGTATAATTTAATTAAATAACGTGTACATCATCCATGCACTTATCTTCTGGTGCTGATACTATTGTGTAGTATTCATCAATTAAACCTATGAAGTCAAGTCAAAGGATACAATTACAGCTTGGATATGGAATGTCTTCTAAAGCTTAGTCCTTGGCTTGCTGGACCTGCGAGACAGAGGAAAACTTTAAAAGGTTTGGCCAATGGGGAGATTTCTGATCATGTCTTGCAAGGCGTGTTCTTTCTTATTCACTCATTATCTGTCATGAGGTGAACAAATTTTCTTTATATGCATCCTGGCCATGGTGTGCTGTCATATTATCAGCCTAAAAGTAATAAATCCTAACAATCAAGGACTAAAACTTCCCAATAATATATCAAAATAAACATTTCCTATTTTCTAATTGATAATTTAAGATATTTCACCTCACCAGTTGAGAGTAGACTGACAAGGAAACAGTCTTTTCTAACTGATAATTTTGTTAGAAAAGATCATTACTTATGGGCTAAATCTGACCAGCTATGGTTTCTATTTGTCATCTGAGCTAAGAATAGTTTTCATATCATTAAATGTTTTCATAAAATCATTAGTAAACAAAATTGGCCCAGGGAGTTAGCTCAGTGGTTCTGGCATCTGACTGGCAACTACAAAATCCTAAATTTGATCCTGGGCATAATACAGGGCATGGTGGTTCACACCTGTAATCCCAGCACTCAGGAGGCAGAGACAGAAGGACTGCAAGAGTTCAAGGCTTGCCTGGGCTACACAGTGAGTTCAAGGCCAGTCTGAAACACAAAGCAAGACTCTGTCTCAAAAAACAAACAAAACAAACAAACAACTAAAAAAAAGTTAAAAAAAATAATATGAAATTTTGTGGAACTGTCCATTAATAAAATTGAATAATCATGACAGAGAACACAAAGCTAAAGTATTTCACATTTAACTTCCTACCAAAAGAGTTTGCTGAATTTTCAAGAAGGTATGTAGCCATGTTTAAACAATGAACAATCTGCAACTGCTTACTATTTATAATGTGCTTCTGCAGAACACTTTGACTCCGTGCTCTACTAGTTCTATCCCATGGATTATGATTAGAATTTATTTCACCTGGGAAAAGTGTGGTACAGATTGGAATCTTTTCTTTTTCCAAAATGCATAACAAAAATAATGACTGCCAGTCATAATATAAATGTTCTAAGACAGAAGTTGTTTTAGTGATATTATTTAACCATACATTTAAGAATATCCTGATATCAGATGAGCTAATTCCTCTGGAGATTGTCAACAACTAAAAAAAAAAAAAAATCAACTAAGAGAGATCATGCAAGGTGTATGACCAAGTATTATAAATGGATATTTCCACTAAAATATGAATAAAATAGATGGGTTTGCTCATAGAGATCATTATTAGAATAACTAAAATGTCTATCAGACTACAGAAAGAAGTATTTTACATTAATTTAATGAAATATAACATCAGCATTATTACATGCAAATAGTTAAACATGCAATATCATAACTAATGAAAGGAATCAGATAACATATTTATGTTATGACATTTATATAACATTTTCAACATATTCAATTCATCTATGGTAGGAGAAGATCAAATATTGGTTACTCATAGTAGATTTTTGTAGAAAGGATCACTTTTTTGATATAGTTAATGCTTTCTCACACATTCTAAATTTACCCTCGCCCTTCTATTTCTCACCACATACATGTATGTATACACTTTTGTTAGAATATAGAATTAATGTTTACATAAAAAATTTTGTAGGTTGGGCCAGGGATTTAGCTCAGTGCTTCCACTGCCTGTCTTGCAAGTGCAAGGGCCCAGATTCAATCCCTGGTAACCACATACAGTACTGGGCATGGAGACTCATGCTCAGCAGCAATCAGTTCCACATACCACAGTGCCGGGCATGATGGCTAACACCTGTAATCCCAGCACTCGGGAGGTAGAGGCAGGAGGATTGCTGTGCTGTGAGTTTGAGGCTGAGCTCAGGGCCAGGCTGAACTACAAAGCGAGACTCTGTCTAAAAAAAAAAAAAAAAAAAAAAAAAAAAAATTGTAGGTTGTCCCACAGTTTTTAAGAATGAAGGTCAGATGACAAAATACAGTTTAGAAGTCTTTGTTGTCTGAGAAATGTTTCAAATATCCCCTTCATAGTAAACAAATCAAAACCCTAAATGCACAAAACATTACACATTTGACTTTAATCTTCCTGAAAAGTGTGTTCAATATTGATTCATTTTGTTTTAAATTATTTTCTAGAAGAAAAATGTTAAACAGATAGTAACACTCACCATAAGGAAAATCTGATGATGAATACCTACTGTAAAAATGAATTTAGGTAACATACAGGGTTTCCACAGGGAAATGACACAAAAGTCGAGAGGCTGAATGCAACATATGTCCTTTTCAGCTTCTGAGATCAGGCAATACTTTTAGCATTGAGACAAATCTATAGACACATGGGTGCTTAAGAAAATGGTTTCTAAAACTGTTCAAAGAATGATTCCAAGTTGTTTGTTTTCTCAATTACTTTTTATTCACAGTTTCCTAGTCTCAAACATAAAACACATCAGAATTATTGCTGATAAAGATTGTTCATAGAAATCAGAGGAGTGGTAAAAATACAATTCATACTAGTGTAATCAAAAGACACTTCTGAAGGCTTTTCAGCTTTAAGTGGCATTCATTTTTCCCCAAGAGATCTGTTTTCCAGAAAATTCTTGTGTTGAAATGAATGAATTCAGAGATGTTGTTAGACTCTATTATACTGATAATTGACATGTAAAGGTATCCTCGAGGAAAAAAAAAGAAGATAACCTGTGCTTGGTTTTCAGGTACCATGTGCTCTAACATGATTTAATGGATTAACAGTAGTTTAGATGCTGCTGAATCCTAATGATGGATTTTTTTTTAGCAAAGAACGTGAAATGGTCGCAGTGCAGGCTTATTAGTGAAATCAACAAAGCAAACTTCAAGAAATCTCTACAATATATAATTGTTCCTTCGAAATTATTCTTGTGAATTAAAAAAAAAGAATTAAGTTATGGTAAGGCATTGTTAACTTGGCAGACTTAAACTATTGTCAGGTTTTATTGTAGAAAAAAGTACTTTGCACAACGCTATGAAAATATGTTAGGGGCCAGAAATGTAAAATTACTTTGTACTTTGTTTATCCAGATGTTGCTATAGAGAAAATCCATCATTTCGAGAGCTCATAATGAGCAGGAGTGCTTTAACAAATTCTTTTTTCTTTCTTTTGAAATCTCGCTCTTGTGCTAGAGGCAGAGCTGTTTCTGGAGGAAAGCATTAAATCACGCTGCTAGCTCTGCCCCATTATTTTATATACGTCAGAATGGAACTGGAAATATCTTCAAATAAAAATTTATGTGGTGCTATTAAATAACTTCAAACTCACTGTGCTTCTTCAAGGGTGGACTAAGCGTTCACACGCCCGTGGTACTTAACAGTCAAGCGCAAGCACACAGAAAGTCTTTAAAGCATGAAGAGACCGAGGACTTCCATAATTTTCAAACTTGGAAGTTATAGTAATGACAGAACTACCATCCTACATGTTGCTTTTTCCATGGTGTTGCATCCATCAAAACTCCTTCAGTAGCTAAAACTGAACAATACAAAGATACCGCTGATGACCCTGCATAGTGAATGAAAACCGAAGCACACAGGCCTGATAGAATGCACAAAATATAGCACTACATAATATCAAATGGACTCCAGATAGCAAATAAAGTATGTACCACGTTCAAAATTAACAGATTGATCTTCTAGGCTGAAAAACATTCATTTAATTCCTAGTAATGATTCCTTGAAGTATAGCTTCAGTGCATTCTGCAATATATGTTTCCATGTTAGTTTTTGTAAACTGGTTTGCTTTACCTCTTCCAATTTACATAAGAAAATTATTAAATAAGATAATTTTAGAGAGTAAACAAACTCTTCCAAATGTTGTACTATATGATATCATTAAAAAGTAGTATTGTGAATATTTAACCAACCTCATGTGTGGAGTGGAATCATATACTGGCTACATAGTTCAGTA
>PVIR01006077.1:52316-68285 GCA_004026965.1 Petromus typicus
AAAAAAAAAAAAGAATCTCATGAATTCAAAAGACCACTTGTTGGACTATCCTGATGGAATCTTTGAAGAAAGAACAGTTACACTATGGGTAAGTGGCAATATTAATACAATAATTTCTCTCTAAAGCCACCTGGATATCCAGAATGAATTTCCAACCATATTTCCATTTTCAGCCTTTAACATTGTTGAGTGCTTTCTCTAAACAAAAGATCATGAGATGATCTGGAAAATGAGTCTTATTAACACTAACTTGAATGGCATTACTTGGCTTACATTTACCAGTCACACTGTCTTGTCATCTTTGTAAGATCCATTAAATTAATATTGACATAATATATAAAATATACTTTGAGCAACAGTCTGAGTAAATTTGGAAAATCTTCCATCACAGATATTAGCTGTTACTCTCAAACTGAACACAAAGAAAAATATTATCATGTTTGTCCATAAGTCTATGTATAAAAGGATAAATTAATACATGTAAATGCATTATAGACTATTTAACTGTGGTTATCTAAGATCTCATTGAGATATTCAACATATCTATCATTTTTGTTATGGAAAATTACCATTCAGATTTTTATTTTTTTTAGAGACAGGGTCTCACTTTCTGTAGTTCAGGCTGGCCCTGAGTTGACCCTTGAACTCACAGAAATCCTCCTGCCTCTGCCTCCCAAGTTCTGGGATTATAGTCTTGAGCCACTATCTCCAGAGCTATAGTATGTGGTTCTGATTGCTTGTGGGTATGAGTCTCCACACCCACTATTGTTGTATGTGGTTACCTGGGATGAACCTAGGCCTTCGCACTTGCAAGGCAGGTGCTAGAATCACTGAGCTAAATCCCCAGCTCTACTACTCAGAATTTTTAATAATTGTATTTGGACTGTATGATTCATGATACAGCAAATTATAAAAAGAGATTTGCCTAAATATGTCATATTCTTCTTCACTGAATGAAATACTATAGATTAATTTCAGGACTTAACCACTATTTTTGACCACATAAAATCTCTGAAAATTATGAGTGATTTTCTGTTCATTATATCAAGACCAAATGAAACATTCATTATTTAACTTTTTGTTAATAATTACTATTTTCAGAAAATTCTTCAGAGAAATTAATGACTTTTCATTCAACAAATTAACTTGAGGAGCTTAGAAATTAGAGCATTTTATTTTCAATAATAAAATATTTAGAATGAAATGTTTTTATGCACATGAAAAAATAAAACATTCTTCTGTTATAAAAGATAATTTGTATCATTTATTACAATACAAGAAAATTTCTTTACTTTTATCCACATATTACAAACATATGGTAACAAAGGTAGACTTCATTGTTTCTATATAAAATCCTCTAGAGTCAAAATTAGTAACCTATGTCTACCAATTTCAATCAACTACACTAACTACGTATATTTATACATTTAAATTTTTTAGAAAATGCACAGGTAGGATATGTGCTTCTTTTTACTTTAGTGTATCCCAGCATTCACAGCTCTATTAATCTACTTTTTGTTGAATATATGTTTCATATTTCACAGTTGTTTTCAACCTTGAAGAAAAAAAACTTTAAAAATAGTATTATATGAAAAGTGTTTTTACATACTAATATCTGATTTTATTTGAGACAGTTCCATTAGAATGAAAGGTGAGATGGTCCAAGAATCGATACAAAAATTAAAAAACAACAACAAAAGCTCTTCAGTATCCACAAATGGCAAAAGAAAATTCCCAGTTGATCCTAATGTACATCAAATTTGAGAGTCCCTGATGAAGGACCTAATATGAAAAAAATAACAATTTTTAGGTAATTTATTATTTCTAATAACTCATATCAAATATCATCACTACAACTTCACAATATAAAGAAAGAAAGTTTGTAAAGGAAAAAAAATTCTCCCTAATATTTTGACTTTTATTTTATTTTTATTGGTACATTTTATATACGCTTTATGATCTCACTCAACACTGAGAACTTGTACCAATATGTGATAGGACTCAATTCTCATTTTTTCCCCCCATTCCTTTTCTTTTCCCACAGCTCTAGTTTTGCTAGGCTATCATCTGTTTAACGGGTAGGGTTTTTTTTTTTTCCCCTTCTTTTTAAGAAAAACGTACTATAGCCTCAAGTATATTACTTTAAGTTTTCAGAGCATTTGAAAGACTGATGTGTTTGTTTTTGTACAAGTACAAACCAGGTGCCACTTGCTGTTTTGCTTTTAAGGTTAAGGGAAACTTGGGCTGGGGAGTTAGCTCAGTGGTTCCGGCGCCTGTCTTGGAAGAGTAAGGACCCGGGTTCGATTCCCCGGTAACCACATACCATACTGGGAGTGGAGACTCACGCCCACCAGCAATCAGTACCACATACCACAGTGCCAGGTGGGGTGGCACATGCCTATAATCCCAGAACTCAGGAGGCAGAGGCAGGAGGATTGCTGTGATGTGAGTTTGAGGCTGAGCTCAGGGCCAGCCTGAACGAGGGCCAGCGAGACCCCGTCTCAAAAAACGAGGGCCAGCGAGACCCCGTCTCAAAAAAACCTAAAAAAAAAAAAACGTTAAGGGAAACTTGGGACAGTAGGATGAGTGCACAGAGTCACCACTCAGACTCTGGGGAGCATTTCAAGTACTGTTCTGATTTTTTTTTTAAACTGAAATCTTTACTGGTACATTACATATACACATCATGATTGCACTCCACAATGGGGATTTGTACCAGTATAAGATACAATTTAATTCTCATTTTTTCCCATAGCCCTACCCACTCTACCACCCTCCTATATACATAAAATTTATTTCCTTTCTTTTTTGTTATAATCTCATTATTTTCCCCCTTGACCCTATTTCACTTTGAGTATTTTCTATTTCACAATATATAACATACAATTCTAGAACTCATTTACATCTTTATTTTCTCATACCAGAGAAAAGATGTGATATTTACCTATCTGTAACCTATTTATTTCACTTATGAAGGCATCCTCAAGGTTTGTCCATTTAAGTAGAAATGATTCAAACTTGTCCTTTTTAATGGCAGAGTAATACTCCATTGTGTAGAAGAACCACAGCTTTTTATCCAGTCTCCAGTTGATGGACATTTGGGTTGTTTCCGCTTTTAAGGCAAAATAAAGTCATTTATATAGTAAATGGTAGAGGCTGTGAACATATGGGTAGAGTCGGTCTCTGACTGATTGAAGCATGCACAGAGGAAGTAGCTGTAGAATGAATGAAGAGAGATCCTTGCTTTGGCTGAGGTGGAGTCACAAAGAGGTGGAGTCATGATAGGCGAGCATGGTTGTACTTTAGTTCAGCAAATTCTGGCTTTCACCTTCAAATGTCTATTCTTTTTTTAAATTTGTGTAATAATTTTCAAATCTCCTAGTCATTCAAGATCTAGCAAATAATTTAAGGTAATTTCATTATTAGCAGAATAATAAATAATAGCTCTTCCAACATATAAAGTGCTAACTATGTACCAAGATGCACTTCTATTTTTTTGACAAGGTATCACTTTGCAGTTTAGGAGGACTCTGCACTCAGTCTTCAACTCACAGCGATCCTCCTGCCTCCCAAGTGCTGAGATTACAAGCTTGAGACGCCACGCCTGCACTGTGGTATGTGGTACTGATTGCTGGTGAGCGTGAGTCTCCACACCCAGTACTGTTGTATGTTATTACTATGGAGAAAACCTGGGCCCTTGCACTTGCAAGGCAGGTGCTGGAACCACTGAATTAAATCCTCAGCCCCCAAGATGCATTTTTAACACAGTAAATGTATTAATTCTGTTACTATTCAAGATATTTCAACGACTTGGGATACTACATTATTCTCATTCTCAAAAGATGACAATTGTACGTGGAGAGGCTGAGTAATCTGTGGTTTACATGGTTCTTAAGTGTGGAGCTTGGATTGGAAGGGCACAGTGTGGATGGATAGTACATTTTCTTATCTTCCCTAATTTGTATCTTCTGTCTCATATTTTTGTTTTTGAATATATGTATTCATCTTGAGTTAGACAATTAAGTCACTTTTAAGCAGGTAGTAAATATAAAAATCATGCATATATTAAATGTATTTTCTAAAACTAACAACATCTTATTATTAACACTAGTCCTATGAGGAAAATAAGTAACTTTCCTAAATCAAACAACTACTAAGGATAAAATTAATGTATGTGATTTGATTATACCATACTTTTGTATTGTACCAATTTAAAATACGTAATATACATTTTAAATGAACTCTAAAGAAATCAGTGATATTAAATGTTTTCTAGAACTAACAACATCTTGCTATAATTTTACTTCTATAACACTATCCCTTAAGGAAAGGTGCACATATACTTTGTATTTCTTTCAGGGGAATTCACTGAAAACAAGTTTGGGTGATTTAAAGAACTAAACAAAAGAAAATTTATTAATTCACATATCCTAAAATTTAAAAAGTATGAGGTCAAATATTCCTGTATTTACTCTTTTTTTTCTATTTTTAATCATTGTAAGATAAATTTTTTAATGGCTGTCCAAACTCTTACAGGCTTTTCTAGATTCAATTTATTTTAGCTGAATTTTCTTAAATGACTGTGAGATAATACAGGTAAAATGAGAACATATGTTTGCTTTGATTTTGTGTCACTTTGTTTTCAAAGATAAAACTGTTTTACGGGTGGAATTAATTGCTGCGGGTGTAACAACTAATGCGTGTTAAATAATAAATGTCCTCTGAGACTGTGATTCTGAAAAGCAGAAGGCCAGCTCATCTGCATTTTATACTGTTTGTAACATACTGTTGTTGGAGATGAGTACTATGGAAATGTCAAGTCAGATAGCTCTCTGTTCCTGCATGGGGGCTAAACTATAGTAATCTATATCCATATATTTGAACACACACACACACACACACACACACACACACACACACACACACAAACACACGCACACACACACAAACATGATATCTGCAAATTTCTGTTACAATGAGTTAATAATTCTTATATAATTTATTATTGCAGATTGAGTTATATTAAATATGCTTTGTGACATAATAAATATTGTTTTACTTATAAGTCTCACAATTATATAAAAACTCAACAAAAGATCAAAGCAAAGAAAAAAGCTTCCATTCTTTTTCAGTGAAAAGCCATACCGATTTAATTTGTCATGTTGCTAAACAAATTTGAGGACGTGTGACATTTCATTTTAAACATGTGGCTTTGTTGCCTATAAAATATCTTGGAATCTGAGCCCCTCTTTCTCAAGACTATTTTGATCAAATTAGGTACATTTTTGATCCATAAAAAAAAAAAAAAACTGTGCCTGTTATGATTTCCCTCCAGTAGAATTTTCCTCCCTCTCTATCTCCTGCCTCTCTCCTGATCTCTTTCTTTCTTCCTTCTTCTCCTTCCCTTGTCAACCCTCCTTTTATTATTTTACTAGTCTTTCTTCCCTTATTTTATTTAAATAAGATTCTAAAGATAGTTCTCATCTTTGGTGCTTGAGAGCTAATATCTCTACTGTTTTTGTATTGAAGATTCAGCTGCTAATGTAAAATTATAACCCTAGAAAGTATTGGGAGATTCATAAAATTAACTCAGTAATTCAGGAAATCACTCTTAGTAAATCAACCAAGTTGAGTTTTATTAATTATTGTATTTTCAAATCATTTAAAAATACAAATCTACCATAATCATCTGTAAGGTAATTACAATTTTTTAAAATTCATTTTCTTAGTGCTTATTTATCATGTGAACATATTCATCACAGGAAATCTTTAATCATGCATAATATATCATACTGTTTTTTTTCCCATTCCTTTATCCCCCCTTCAACCCTGCCTCCTATTCCCATTTAGAAATCTTTGTTTCCATATTTTCCTTCCATTCTCTTTTTCCCTTCTTCCTTTCTTTTCCTCATGCAACAAAGTACTATTCTGTAATAAATAAGGATAAACGTGAGACATTTTAGGCAAATGGATACACATTGAACCCATACATAAATGTGAAATAAATCAGACAACTGCTCTAAAATATAGAAGGGTTTTTGTGCATAAAGTCTTTCTCTAAGCTAATGTCTCCAAGAGTGTTACCTAACCTGTTTTCCAGTAGGTTTAGTATTTCTGTTTTAATCTTTAGGTTTGTAAGCCTCTTTGATTTTAGTTCGGTCCATGGTGAAAGAGATAGATCTAGCTTTAGTCTTACAAAAAGACTTTATGAATAAAACCTGTATAGCAAGAGAAATATTAGAAGAAATCAACAAATGGGATCTCTTCCTATTAAAAAGCTTCTGCATAGCAAAAGAAACCACTGGTAGAACAAAAAGACACCCAAAAATATGGGGAAAAATTTTACCAGCTGCTCCACAGATAAAGTGCTATTATCTAGAATATATAAAAAGCTTTAAAAAATACCCCCCCCCCATTTAAAGATCCAATTCAAAAATGGGCATCTGAAATGAACAGACACTTTTTGGAGGAAGAAGTAAAAGTAGCTAAGAAGTACGTGAAGAAATGCTCAACATTACTGGTCATTGGAGAGATGCCAATAAAAACAACTCTGAGATTTCATCTTGCTCCACAAAGAATGGCTACTATTTTGAAATTAGCCAGCAATGAATGTTAGCAAGAGTGTGGGGAGAAAAGAATACTTTTCCACTGTTGGTGGGAATGTAGAATCCTATAACCACTATGGAGATTCCTCAGAAAACTAGGATTAGTGGTCCCCATTTGACCCTGCTATTTCCCTGCTATGGATGAAACAATTAAAAATTCATATGACAATGACATATGTACACCATGTTTATAGCAGCTCAGTTTGTAATAGCTAAATCTTGGAAACAATCCAAATGTCCATCAAGTGGAGACTGAATAAAGAAGATGTGGTTTTTCTATAAAATGGAGTGTTACTCTGCTATAAAGAAGGACAAGTTTGACTCATTCATACTCAAATGGACATACATTCAGGACATACAAGTGAAATAAATAGGTCACATATATGTAAATACCATATCTTTTCTCAGATATGTGAAACTGAAAATATAAATGAGCTCTAGAATGTATATTAGGTATTGTAAAGTAAAAAAATATTCAGAGGGAAATGTGGATAAGAGTGGGTAACAAGGGGAAATAAAATATAGTAATGGTAACAAAAAAGGGGAAACAAAGCTTATGTGTGTCAGGGTGGAAATTGTAGTGTGGATAGGGAAATGGGATAAAATAAGAATTGAGTCATTTCATATACTTCTACAAATTGTCAATGTTGAGTATGATAATGATATGTATATTAAAATGTGCCTATAACACAATAAAATTAATTTTTCTAAAAAGTAGTAGTTCTCAGTTAGGTGTAATAACATTCCTCTGGAAGGCTTTTGGAAAGTGTAGTCATATTTGGATTTCTGAGTATCTGGGGAAGATTATGACATTATTATTGCCAATAAAGAATATTAACACGAACATCCTTGTTACACCAACGGTACATAATGTTTTCAACTTTTCAAATTCTTGCAAATTTTTTTGTCTTATGCTTTATATTAATGATAATTTAATAAATGTAAAATTATACCTCATTGCTTCTTTGATTTTTATATGCCTTTTGGCCATTTGTATATCTACTTTGGGGAAACAGCTGTTAAAGTTGTTTATCTAAATTTTTATTGAGTTACTTTATTTTTTCTGTCAGTGGTAGGAATTTCTCATGTACTTCACTGTATCTCTACCTTCTCAGACACATGATTTGCAGCTATTTTCTTCCTTGCATATGACTGCCTTTCACTTTTTGGATTTTTCTTTGTTGTGCAGAAGTTTTCCAGTTTGATGTAGTTCCCATCAGTGTAATTTGTTCTTATCATCTGTGGCATTGGGTGAAGCCTCCATACAATACAGTTTCCTTCAGAATTAAAAATAGAACTACTACATGATATAATAATACTCCTTTAAGTACGAGTCCACATGAATAGGAATCAGAATCTCAAATCTGTATTTTCCTGCTCATTGCAGCATTATTCATAATAAAAACAATATAAATGTGGATAATAACATTTGAATATTATAATAAACTATAAACATTTTGTCATCTGCGATGAGATCAATGAACCTGCAAGATCCTTCTATACATAGAATAAACAAATTGCAGGACAATACTGCAATATGCCACTTATATGCGTTCTCCAAATGGTCAATTTCATAGGAACAGAAAGTAAAATGGCAATTGTCTTCAGCAGAGAGGACAGGGAATAGGAAACCCTTGACAAGCTAATCACATGCACAGGAGATTAGAAATTTCTACTAGCCCATTTCACAACATTGTGCATATGTTTACTAATAATAAAAATGTATATTCTGTTACGAATCTAAATCTTACATGATTACCATCAAAAAAGAATAAAATTAAGGGTATTGAGATAGATAATAGATCAAAAATTTCTCTCTTAATTTTCATTATTGAAAGAAACTGGGAAATACTATGGATGGGCATACAAAATATGAAAAATGATGTAAAAGAGAGCATGCAACTTCTTCAGGACAGAGTCACGAGGTATAATGAGACAGATAAAAAATAACTCAAATTTCTTAGTTTCCAGATTTCCAACTCTAGTACTATGTGAGGTGATTTTCTACTTTTTATTATTATTATTATTATTATAGGAAAGAACTGAGGGGCATTTATAACTGATAAATGGATAGAACATAAAGAAAAAATAGTCAATTAAAATACTCTAAGCAAATATAGATACACTTCTGAGTGCAGTAGAAGACCACAGAAAAGTTGGTGAAAGAGAAAGGATCTGTTCTGGATTATAGAGAATGGATGCTTTGTGTAAAAGTGGAGTAAAATATTGTACACAAGTAAAATAGAAGAAGAAGATACAGAAAGGAGAACGAGCCCTAAAATTCTGACAAAATGAAAGAATTCATGTGCTACAAAGTAATAAGTGCTCAGAGTGCTTCAAAAATTACAGACATTTGTGAGATCTGTGTTTTCTTTAAGAAAAGAACTTTTACTACACACGTGAAGTAGAAGAACTATGTTCATTTCTTTTCATGGTATTGAATTGTACAAGTTCTTTATGGTTTTCCTATAGATAACCTATCAGATACGTGGCATAAGACATGCATTCTCTAGTTCTGTAAACTGACATTTCATATTATTCATTCTTTAGGTAGTTAGTTAAAAGTAGTACCACTTAATTTTTGTGGTTTTTGTCTGTGCTTTTTTTTGTTAAAACCAAAGCTCATTGCTTGATACATTAATTAGAAAATGCTATGTGTGCAATAAATATTCCAATAATTTTGTGCAAATGAGTTTCATTGATGAGCCTAAGGAGAAAAAAGTTCATAACACCAAAAGCATGCATATCAAGTGAAGGAATTAAAGCAGAAACTCTTTTAAGTGTTTGGAAATAACAAAATTTTGAAACATAGAGACTTAAATGAGAGCTGAATGTGGTGAGGATGTGTATCTAAAATATATCAATAAACTTAAGAGAGATGGGGAAAAACAAAGTAGATGAAGTAGTAAATTTTTCTTACCAAAGCGTGGGTTTGAAATCACATCTCAGGCTTCAAATGTTTGCGGAGATCTTTTCTGAGTTCGGTTCCTTTGGGCTCAGTATCACAGACATGTTAGTCATAGAAAGGTACAGAGCACAGAAACACAAACACCTGGGTCTTCACGGAAGAACCTCTGTATTTATCTTTCAAATCCAGGAGGCATCATGTTCCAAACTGACTGCTACAGCTCTATGAATATTACAGCACTTCTGACACTCCAGTGTTCTCCCCAGAAATTTCACTTGCCTTCTAGTCATAGTGCTTGCAGGATTGGTAGGGAAGAAAAATAGACTGCCTTGTTTTATGTCCCCCATTTTGTCATTTATGGGCCCCCCTATAGTCCTAAAATATATGTCAAATAATTTTAGGTCGAGTAACTTATCTCCTAGAGGAGAAGATGGAGGACAAAAACAGTTGCTTTTCGATAAAAATACCTTCTTGGTTCCCATATCTACACCTCCAACCCTGATAATTTACCACATTTTATGTTGTATTGCTCTATGAGATGCTCTATAAAGCATAACTACTGCACACTTGTAAAGATACAGTATGATTTCAATGAAATCCTCAATAAATTTAACTGTTCCATGTCCTATCCCAATTGCTTCCTGTACAGCGATGGAGAAAATAGACGTGGCCTTTGCTGTTTTGGAAGTTGCAGCTTCATCACTCAATAAACATACAGTCAAATCTACTCTGTGCTCATTTACTAAATGCTTGTGAATGGAGACAATCCTTCTGATGATTTGTAGCCATCATGTGCACATCTGTGAATGTATTTACAGTCTAAATGTATATCAGTGGTTCATTGTAGATTGTGTACTGCTAGATGGTTGGATGTGTGCATAGTAACATGTAATACCTGTTATCTGAACTTCAGTAAAACTCATATATTTCATGCTATAAAGGAAACTATAATTTACTTCTGAATCATGAAGAAACTTCAAGTCAGGTTGAGTCTTAGAAATATTCTAAATTCTAATAAATGTAGAGTTCTAAGTACTTATGCAGTGACTTATAAATCAAAGTCCTTTACTGAACTTCACTATTATATTTTTATTAAAATGACCAAATAATTCAGTAGTACTTTTATGGACATCTAATCTTAAATAAGAAAAAGACAGCTTAATTCTGACATTAGTTTGAGCCCAATAAAATCCTTAAGAGGAAAGGAAGAACTATCCCCCACCTTTTCTCTTTTAAAAGTAGTTCTAGGAAAGTATTCCTAAAGCTTGACATGCAGGTATTGTTTGAAAAAAAGAAAAAAGTAAAGAAAGCTTATGTATATAGGGGTAGGCGGGTTGCAGGGTGGTTGGAGGAAGGGGGAAAAATGAGAATCAAGTTGTGTCATATTCTGGTACAAACTCTCAATGTTGAATGCGATGATGATGTGTATTCATAATGTGCCAATAAAAATTTGAATTTTTTTAAAAAGCTAAGTATGAGAGGAAAGATTTACCTAATGAGTAACATGAAGATCCTTGTGATGAAGAAAATGTCCTGTATCTTGGCATTTAATACAAAAATTGCGATTAAGATATTGTTCTTTAGATTTTCAAAGTGTTACCATTAGGGAAACTGGGTAAAGACACATGCAGTCTCTACTGTTTCTTATAACAAGTGAAACCACAGTTATCTCAAAAATAAATTTCATTTAAAAAATCAAATAGCCAGAAACTGTTTATCAAGTCCGTTTCCTCACATAGAGAGAGCAAAAGCAAATTCCTGGAAGCAGCCTTTTTTAGTCTTAGGACAAAGTGCATACCCATGGAGGTGGGGGTAGGATAGAAACTAACAGGGACTAATTTTGAAAGAATTTTAGGGCCAGGGATTTAGTTCAGTGGTTCTGGCACCTGTCCTGCAAGAGAAAAGCAGGTTTGATCTCTGGTAACCACATACAACAATGCTGGGTGTGGAGACTCACGCCCACCCGCAATCAGTACCGCATATCACAGTGCTGGGCGTGGTGGCTCATGCCTACAATCCCAGCACTTGGGATGCAGAGGCAGAAGGACTGCTGAGGTCAAGGCTGAGCTCAGGGCCAGCCTGAAATACAAAGCGAGACCCTGACTCAAAGCAAAACAAAACAAGAATTTTAACTAATGGGGTGAATAAAAGTTTCTCAATTGGAAAGTTGATGAGCAGCAGAAAAGAAATAAAGAGAGGATTTAGTGATTGGACCTATCCACTCCCAAACACACAAATTTCCAAGACTTCAACTGGAAATAACAGAGGATTCGCTAAAGGTAATTCTCCAAATTTTCTTGGGATTAATTGATAACCATATAGGTTTATAGTACTTTTTCAATGTTTGGATGAGGTCTTTAAAATCAAAATAAAAAAGAGACTTGAGCATTTGACATGTTTGATTAAAAATGTATGTTTTGGATCTACTCAAGAAGAAAAGGCCATACATGTAACTCAAATTACATAGAATTCAAAGCTTGGAAACATACATCTCACTTGATCTTTTTGTAATTTGCAGAATTTTAACAAATGAAACATTTTAAAACTCTGAATTGAATTATAGTGAACTCTTGAAAAAGTGGCCTAGCATTTTTATAACAGAGAAAATTACATAATATTCAATACATTTTCAAACATGACATCCAGAAATAAATTGTACTAATCAGTATTGAGTTGGAGAACTGAAACCACACAATGATTGAAATTAAAACGAATAACAGAAAATTAGCACTGAGGGATTTATGACAAAGAACTCTAGGGATCCAGAAATAAAGCGTCCCGATGTAGGACTAAATCCAGGGGACCCTTTTTCCCAGGGTCGATTCAGCCTCATTGTGGAGATTAACTCTAGTTCTGGCAGGTAGAGGAATTGTATGAAGTATTGAGGCCCAGCTGGCCTTCAAAGGAGCGCTTGAGGCACCTGCCGCGCTGACTGGAACCCTGGGGAACTGTGTACAGCGAATGCCTGGCTGCTGTGTGCAACTGACATTTGGTAAAAGCAAGAAGATAACGTAAGCACATCAAGATCAGGGGGGAAAAACCCTTTCTCCTCTAATGTCCTACAGACGCCATCTACTGACAAAGTTCAGAAAGGCAATGAGATATGATTCAGCTCTGTGGATCCACGGCTGCCTGGGAAGGGAGAGGTCCTGACTCTGATCCTGATTCCAATCAATCAATCAGTCAATCAATAAAAACGAATGTAGAGCTGAAGGGTGGTAATGTAGTAAGTGGCATGGCACTATTATGATAGCCAGTGTATATACTTTGGAATAATGAAGATGGATGCCTGGGTGAATTTAGTAGAAAAGAGCAAAAAGTATGCATAATGTTTTACATTTTGTGTTCTATTTGAAGAATTAAAAGAATAGTATGTAATGTTACTGCTTTACTTGATAATTTTAAAAGAAATGGAGACACAAATAGTAGATTCATCAATGAGATTCTATATGAAATAAAATAATCTGTGACTTTAATGGGTTATACTTAATCTTCTGGAATATTCTAGGTCATATATTAAAGTGGGAAGGTGAAATTCTTTGAGTTTGTTTAAGTAATATTGAAATCCGACTTACAAAATTAAGACAAATGAATGCAGACAACCCATTGTTACTTCTGTCAAATAAACTTCAGGTTGCAACCTTACTTCCATTTTGTTTATTCAGTGGATGAAACAGAAATACACGGGAAAGGATCTATTCTCACAGGCCTGAAGAGATGGACATGGTGTAATTTTTTGAAAATATGACTCTTTTAAACAGATGCTATTAAAGCTCAAGTGTGATAGAATGTGAGAATTTGTCCATTGTTTCTCTGTCTGTTCACACACTACTGAAACAGCCATTCTCCAAAGGTGTTTGTAGGGCCAACATCACTCTGAGGTTTTTTCAAAAAGTGTGTTCTCAGGCTTCACCCAAGACTTCCTGAATGAGAGGTTCCAAGCCTTGGACCCTGAGTGATCTGTGTTTCAAATGATTTCTGGCTCTTCTGGATGCATATTACAGACCCACTGATGAGTTTTTCTGGTTCTCTCTATAACTGATCTAGATTTATAGAATATTTACTAAACATGTCTTTTTACACATAATATTGAATATGGCTTATTCTGAGATTTACTTGTTCATATAGAGTTTCCCACTGGAATTATAGTTGTCATCTGAAATTATTATTTATTTAGATTGTAGTATTCCCCAAAGGACCATATGTGAAGACTTGGTGCCCTGGTCAGGAATAAAAAGAAGAGTCAAATCTTTCAGTGGTGAGTCCCAGTGGATCTTCGACTACTGCAGTTTGCTCCCCAATGGGTTTGTAGAACCCAAGTCTCTTCTTCTCTTTTTACTTCTCTTTCATAATGCGAATGGGTTTTTTTTTTTTTTTTTTTTTAGATTTTTTTTTTTTGAGACAGGGTCTCGCTTTGTGGTTCAGGCTGGCCCTCAGCTCAGCCTCAAACTCACATCACAATCCTCCTGCCTCTGCCTCCTGAGTGCTGGGATTACAGGCGTGAGCCACCACACCCTGCACTGTGGTATGTGGTACTGGTTGCTGCTGGGCGTGAGTCTCCACACTCAGTATGGTATGCGGCTACCGGGGATTGAACCTGGGTCCTTGCACTTGCAAGACAGGCGCCGGAACCACTGCGCTAACTCCCAGCCCAACGAATGCTTTTTTTTACAACACATTTTGCCCCATCACAGACCAAAAGCAAAAGGCCAACCAATCATATACTAAAACCTCTAAAACTGTAACAGATTAAAACTTCATTTAAATTCTGATTTTTTCTGATATATTTTATACTGATCAAAAGTGTACTAATATAGTTACTTATGTTAACACATAGTATCTAGTTGTTTAAATTTAAAGCTTGCAATAGATCATAAATATATAATATCATGTATATATACACATATATATTTCTCTAAAGTAATGAGCACCAAACTACTTCAAATACATATTTATAAAACCAATTCAATATTCTATATGTCTTTCCTTCTTCTCCAATATTTGTATTTTAATTTAAAGCTTTATATATCATTTATATACCATTTAGTAAGAAACTGAGAATTTCCATGTAACATTGCTGGTTATTCATGTGCACAACCAGATGTTATATTCCAAGAAGTTCTAAGGTATATTATACATTTATTTTAAACTCTGTGTCCAGCCAGTAGCAGGTTATGGACAATGTACTTATTCCTCTATCTAGGGTTATTTTAGCCCGAGTTCTGTACTCTGACCAGGATATCACATCAAATCATCACCAAATGTGAAATGGCATGTCCGTTTATGTTGTTATTTTCCTGTGTACTGTTTCTTGCCCCAGATTCTACATGTTGGAGTCTCCACATATACCTCTATTCATTTTACCTTCAGTTTTTCAGAGTCTAGGTCCAAGTATGGTTTGTACTGAAACCTTGCAAACAGCAATGTGAAGTAGTTCAACCACTATGAAAATCAAGGTGGCGGTATCTCAAAAAACTAAGTAGAGTATAGAGAAATCATTTGCTCCATGACACCTCACCTTGGCATATACTACATATAATTACAGACAAAATTATAAGGATATCTGTATATATTTATTGCAGAGCAACTCAATACAGCTAACCTATGGAGCACCTGGGATGCTCCACAGGTGGCTGGATACAGAAACTATGTAATGTACATAGTAGTCATCCATGAAGAATAAAACTTTTGCCATCTTCAGGAAAATGTATGACACGGAAGACCATCATCAAAGTAAAATAAATCACACTCAGAAGATAACTATTGAATGTTTAATATAAGAACTCCCCCCCTCCAAAAAAGTCAAATGAAGAATTCACGCAGGGTGGACAGAAGAACGTTAGAGTAGAGGAACGAGGTCAGGGGAGAGAGGAAGGATGGGGAGGAGCTAGTAGGAGGTGAACATAATCAATACGTGTTATGTATACACCCAGCGTGCAAAAATGAAATCTACTACTCCACATCATTATACACACCAACACAGTGAAATATTTAAAAATTCAAAATAAAAGTCTCACTATCAAGGAGAGAGAGATTAACCTTGGGTGTCTATTGATTTTTTATTAAAAGATTGCATTTTCTAATCTTATTTTTGCTATTTGATATTAGTTAAAGCAAATAATTATTCATGAGTGTTGTTGGACAACAGCATCACTTTGAAGGAGAGACAATCTCAGAATATTCTTACAAAAAGACAAGTACCTCTGTTTTTGTTTACTGGGTGAGAAAATAGACTCAACTGTAGGTTTTCATGACATTTATGTCATTATTTATTTACCCATTAAAGTTTTGAAACCATAAAAAGAATTCAGCTACAGAAAATAGGAAGTCAATTTTCCACTGTAAAATCTTCTATCCTAATATAAATGGCAAGAATTTATAAAAGCATATTGGAGGCCTTTTTTAGTGTATTTGTCTTTCTGTGGCACAGACTGAACCTATTCTGTACTTAGTGTT
>PVIR01006078.1:0-68192 GCA_004026965.1 Petromus typicus
AGACACAACTTAATTCTCATTTTTTCCCATAGCCCCACCCACCCTACCACCCCCCCATATATATAAAATTTGTTTCCTTACTTTTTTGTTACAATCTCAACATTGTCCCCTTTCACCTTATTTTACATTGAGCATTTTCTATTTCACAATATATAACATACAATGCTAGGACTCATTTACATCTTCATTTTCTCATACGGTATTTTCTTTTTTAAAATAAAGATATTAAGCAACTAACTTAGCTGATACAATGGGCATTTGACTGATTTCTCTTAAATAAATCCCTGTGGGTTATTTTGTTAAGTTATATTTTCCCACAAACTTGTCCACTCTAGTGTGATTTACCTGTTGGATCACCACCCAGTTATATCCAGCATCCTCGTGTTGTTGTAAAGACAATTCTTAGTTTTGAATTTCTTTAGCTTTTCAAAATTTCTTCTCTGCATTCTCTTTAACATAAGGAATAAATTTTCCTTTTCTTTTAATACAGTAATATGTTGGTTCACAGATGCACAGTTTGGTCTGCAAACAGAAGAGTTCACCAAAAGTTTTCCTTCCGTTCGTGAACCCCCCTCGGGGGATGGACCAGGCCACAGCCACTGTCCTTCCGTGCACACGAGTGAAGCTGTCTTCCCCAGAGATGTGGAGTGAAGTAAGTTCACGAACCGAGGTGCTGCTGTGTAGCAGACGCCACGATAGCATTGCATTCATCAGCCTTCCACCACTGTGACAAAGAGACAATCAAGGTGCGGAGAGGACCGTGCTGTTTGGCTCATCGAGCCTGTGGTCAGGGTGGCCCAGGGCTCTGGTTCTCTGGGGGGGGTGTTCCGGCTGGCAGAGGCGGGGAGCGTGTGACACTGTAAACCTCTCGGCTCATCAGCCAGGAAGCAGGGGAACAGCACGGGGCCCTGTGAGGCTCTTCCACGGCACTCCTGTAGGGAGCCGAAGGCTCTGCCCACTGGGCCTCTCGCACTAGGCCTGCCAGCAGTGCCACACGAGACCACGCCTCTGACGCTTGGACACTGAGCAGCATGTATACAAGAATAACAATATTGCGTCTTTATTTTTTAATTCTTTTACTTTTGGCTTCTTTATGTTTTAAGTAACTCCTCTATAAATAATATACAATGTCTTCTATTTTTTTATTTTTATGTTCTCATATTCTTGGTAAATTCCCTATAAACATCATAGAGTTGGATATTTTGTCATTGTAAATGATAGCTTCACAAAGCTACTAAAGTTGCTCACGATGTCTAGAACTCAGACTGTTCTCTGCTTGTGACAGTTTGTGTCTAAATGTCCCCAAAGTCCTGTGAGGTCATAGGTGGGGCTTTTTCAGAGGAGGCTGAATTTAGAACGTGTGACATTGGGATTGAGTCATGGTGCAGCGCCAGGGACAGGGCCCTAGGGTTAAGGGTGTGAGTGGTCCCTGTTCTAAGTAGCCTGGATCAGACACGGACACATAAAGAGCTGTGCTGCGGGGCCAGGGAGTTAGCTCAGCGGTTCCGGCGCCTGTCTTGGAAGCACAAGGACACGGGTCGATCCTTCGTAATCACATATAATACTGGGTGTGGAGACTCACCCCAGCGGCAATCAGCACCACATACCACAGGGCCGGGCGTAGTGGCTCACGCCTGTAATCCCAGCACTCGGGAGGCAGAGGCAGGAGGATTGCTGTGATGTGAGTTTGAGGCTGAGCTCAGGGCCAGCCTGAACCACAAAGCGAGACCCTGTCTCAAAAAAAAAAAAAAAGAGCTGGCTTTGTGTTTTGCTACCTTCGGCTCTCCATAGACGGTCTCTCCTCTGTGACGCACGCCCGCCCGCTGCCTTGAGGCCGGTTGATTACGGACTGACCCCTGCACACTGTGAGCTAAATAAACCTTTCCTCACTTTACTTGGGATGTTGGAGATTTTGTTTCAGCAACGAGAGCAGGGACGGCGACGGGGGAGAAGAGACACGCCCCCGCGGTCACAGCTCCCTGAGCATCACAGCCTCCTGCGGGGCCACGCCCAGCGCCCGTCAACTGGGCTGCAGGGCTAGCGCGCCCTTCGTGTTACCCCCAGGAGGCCCCTCCAGCTCGAGGGCCTTGTGCAGCTGGCTGGGCCTGCTTCTCTCTGGCTCTCCATCCTTCACTGCTTCACAGGAGCTGATCATGAGAAATTTCCCATTAAACTTCCTGTATACAACTTTTTATGTCAGAACTACATTTCAGGGAACCTGACCTATGACACGAGTGAACTTACATCTTTTAAATATAGTTGGGTGTGTTTTTACTATTTTATTTTGAACCTTCAGTATCTCTCTTGTTTATAGTCCTTTCTTATTTTCTTTTAGATGTAGCTTTTAACTTTCTCATCTCTTTACCTCCATCTCTGCTGAGAAATCCAGTGTGGCCTTTGGGGAGCTTGGACCGTGAGGCCTGTGCTCACTGCTAGGGTTCTCCCTCGCCAAGTCATCCGAGTTCTGGAAGAAGGGAGGGGCAGCCAAGGCGGGTCTGCCCCAGCCCTGCTTCCTAGACCACCTGAACTGCTGGAGAAGGGCAACCTCACCTGACGTCAAACAAGTGAGCATTTGCTTCTTGTGTGGGAAAGTTGCAGTTCTTGGCTTATAGCTGCGCGAACCTATGACCAGCCTCCCCAACCGGCCATTGCAGTGTTCTTTGAGTTCATCTCTTCTTAAGAAGAAAAATGAAGGTAAAAGCCAGTAAGAACAGAAGCCAGGTCTGACGTCAAAAGTGCAAAACACAAGTCTGCTGCACTAAGTCCTAAGTCTATTGCTTAGTTTTTAACCTTGAACAGAGTTCTGTATGTATTTCTAATCTTTCTGCTTTTTAATTTCTTTTTTTTTTGACAGGGTCTCGCTTTGCAGTTCAGGCTGGCCCTGAGCTCAGCCTCCAACTCACATCACAGCAATCCTCCTGCCTCAGCCTGCTGGGATGACAGGCGTGAGCCACCACGCCCGGCACTGTGGTATGTGGTACTGGTTGCTACTGGGCATGAGTCTCCACACCAAGTATGGTATGTGGTTACCAGGGAATCGAACCCGGGCCCTTGCACTTGCAAGACAGGCGCCAGAACCACTGAGCTAAATCTCTGGCCCCCTGCTTTTTAATTTCAACATAGCCAATTACTACTTCTAAACCAATACTTGTAGGAGCTTGCTGCTTGCTAAGTATCACGGTGCATGTGGCGGTAAATGATGAAAATATACACATTTGGTTCTTCCCATCAACTAGTCTCACATCTAAAAATAAAGCCAACCACAGATGAAAAATGTTCAGAACAGATAATTTCAGAAAGTTCCAGAAAAGCAAAACTTGAATTTGCCGTAGGCTAAGTGCTATGCTGTATGCACAGTGATGAGTAGGAATTGCACTGAGTTCAAGGAGGGATCCAGAGGTGACTGAGTACATGGGAGGTGTTGTGAGGGTCACGTGCAAACACTGCCCCGTGCTGTACAAAGGACTTGCGTGTGTGCAGATCATAGATTTCCATCCTCAAAACTCATCTCCCCTGAGGTACAGTGGACAACTGTGTGTACTGTGCCTATTGATGTGTACGTGTGTGTACACAGATACATCCTATGTATGAAATTCATACTCAGAAGGAAAGACTGCTGGAGATTATGCGGTCCTTTTCTAGGAGGCGATACTACAGGTTTTTAAAAGTTATGTTCTTATATTTTCCATATGCTTATAAAAAGTGTGGGTTATTATTTTTCACCTGGGAAAAATTCCTGAAAGATTTTGTTAAATTGTGGAAACTTCTTTTTAGAAGTTAAATTACTAAATAGCTGTCTCCACTGTTTGTCCACCCTAGATGTGAGGTAGATTTCTGCTCAAGAACCTCCGTACTGAACCACTCCTAACACTACTGCCTCCTGCTGGTAAGATTCTACAATTGCAGGTTCAACTCTTTCCCAGGAGCGCTAGCTTTGAGGTAAATTGGTCCTGGGTTTTTCCTTCTGGTGTTAAGTAATGAATATCTTGTTTGCTTAACAGAGGAGTGCTGTGTTTGGGTTATAATGAGCAAGCTAATCTCTGAGACATCCTATCATCTGCTTGGATTGTGACTTTTTCAAAAAAACAGTGTTTGGGAAAAGGAAAAGTGTAGCAGAAAATTATCAGAGTAGCCCTGGCCGGAAATAAGAAGAGCCTAAATCAAGACTTTCTCATTGGAGGACTGGAAGGGAGAGACACTGTTATAAGATGAGGGGCTGGGTTAGTGGGGTTTGATGATTAATTACATGTGGACACCAGGGGAGTGAAAAAACAATGAACTGAAAATATTTAGAAAAACAAAACCAAGTTTAAAAGATTCACAGAAGTTAAGCAGAGGAAAGACATTAGCTAATTAAATACTGAGCCAATATTCACGATCCCAGATGACAGTTTACACTTGCCCAGATAATTCATTGAATCAAGTCTTGCTCAAGTTAGCCCACTTGTTTCTTTCTTGGTTGTCTCTGCCCAACCCTTGTATGGCAAAGTGATGTGTTTCTTTCCTGGGTCTTTTATCGCCCAAGTGCAAAGGATGCTGTCCTGCTTCCTAGTACAAATTACCTTCCTGGGAACCAGTTGACCCCTGGGTGAGTGAGCTTTTCTCAGAATCACTGAATCCTCTTTCACGTGGAGACACTTGCCTCAGAGATAACTTGTTCCTCTTCTGGAGTATCCCAAACAAACAATGCCCGGTCCTCTGCGACCCTACACTGCGATTTTTTTCCTCCTGGAGAAAGTGGGTATCCCTCGCTAATTCTGTTTTTTGGGGTCTCCTTTCTATCACCCTCCCCCTCTCCTGTCTTCCCAGCTCTCTAGTTCAGAATTTTCATTTTCACTGTCAATATTACTTGATGGAGAAGGTCGTGTTTGGAAATTAATTAATAACCTCTGCCCCGAGTTGAGCATTGGAAAACAGCTGAAAAATAAGTAAGGAAAGAATCAACTGGAGCACTTGAGTTTTCTTCCAGCTGAGACACATGATTCCTCACCAAGTCCTCAGTATCAGCATTACATGTACTACATAGTCTACATGTGATAAATAAGTATGTTTTGACCACACACTGTATTCCAATGACAGAAAAGTTAACGCGAAGCAACTTAGAGACATTTACCCAACCCTTGTGCTTACAGATGTTATTAAGTCTATGGCAGCTTAATAATCAATGACATCCAGGAATGAAGACCACAGAACACACTCCCCTGTGGCTAAGCCTCGGTTGGTTCTGAATGTGGACGACTGAACCTCTAACTGAGCAGTCTGTAAGCTGGAGTGGCGCGGAGTGCTCGTCCTGCCTTTGATCAGCCGCAGAATTTGGCCACAGTGCAAAGCCTTGTCTGGAGCCAATGGGCGATCTATACCCACATTTTAGATGAGACTGATGTCCTCTACTGAAGCTCTGAAATACTGCCGAGGATCTGGAAAGGGGGGAACACTTCCAACTAAAGGATGTTCGTGTTGCCTTTCACATTTAATAAGAACTGCAGCTGTAGTGGAAATTTAAACAAAGCTTTAATGATATCCAAAAAGAGTGAAGTTCCTTCTAACTACAAACAAGAGAAAGAAAACAAAGCAAAAGAAAAAAAACTTTTGGGTTCTAGCCTGGAGAAAAGATTGGATGACGAAGCCATAGGACACAGGACGTTCAGTGCGGACCGTGTGTGTGCGTGTGCGTGTGTGTGTGCACATGTGTGTGTGTGTGCACGTGCACAAGCGCGCGTGTGTGAGTGTGCGTGTGTGTGGTATTCACTCTTTTCTTCTCTGAAATAAACAGGTTGTAGAAGTTATCAGTAATCTGTTCCAGGATGGAAAGCTGCTTCATTGGCTCATGAGCTTCTTGTCCACTGAAGAGAGAATGCAACAGAGAACTGCGAGTCCTGCCCCAATGGAGACAGCCTTTGCAAAGCCACAGGGCACAGACATTTATTAGCACAATGAGGACCCAAGGTGCCTTGCTCCAAGACAGATATTCTTGTAGATGTGGGTGGAAATGAAATAATTTCAGACAAACTGCAAGACAGGAAATAGATGTTGCTGTGGATGCTAACCTTGGCAGTTAAACCACATTTATTCCTGCACAGTAGTGCTCCGTGCCTACCTTAATATGTGGACTTTTGTCACCTCTTCCATCCTCATTTTTTAAAGAAGCAAGTCAGAAATGTTAGCATCTATGATAGAAAGAAAAAATGGGGAAGGTAACCTTTAGTTGAAAAATAGGAAACTAGTTCTAAGAAATGCCAGCCTGATACCCAAAGCCTGATCCTCTCCTCTAGATAATGACGTAAGGAGTTCTTCTCTTAACATAGCAGCTCAGACACGACAGCTGCTTCGTAAGAACCCCCAGGAATTGGAAACCTTGTTCCCAACAGAGAATATTTGGTACTTACCACCCATTTAAGCAAGCCTGAGAATCCCTGACCTTTCCCTCCACTTTCCAAGTAACACACATCTCCCTCACCTCGGGGGCACAGAACTTGCTTTGCTACATATCAGAGACTTATTTCTGGGAACTGTCCATCGTAGGTAGAAGTAGTGACTGCACTCCGTGGAAACAGTTCTGATTTTGGGAATCACAAGCATTTGCCGAGTCTCAACTCTGCCTCGTATTTACTGTTTCTGGGAATCTAGCAAGGAGGGATTTATAATCTAGAACTGTCAGGATTATTATGTTGTTATGAGCATCTGTCCATCGTAATATTCCAAGAATTGTTATTATTAGGATACTGAGTGACTTTGTGTAGAGTGGTCTGATTTTTACAATATTTTATTTGTTAGCTATTGTCCATGATAGTGACAGAAAACCAGTTTGCTCGGGCTCCTGGATCAGTCCACGGTTCCTCGGCCCCATTGCTCTGGGCATCTCCAAAGGCTCCACCGCTTCCCCTAGCACCACAGGTGGAGCCAGCCCTTCAGCGTCTGAGCCTTTGTGGGACATTTAAGACCCAAATCATAGAGGATAACAATGTATAAACCCAAGACGTTTTCTGGCTCTCCCATTTCTGACTTTTTCCATTTTAAGCTAACTATGGTTAACCTGCACTTGATTGATGCTGGCATTGCTGCCCCATATATGAATTTGGATTTAAGACACATCACTGTAAATTGCTAGTTTGGGAGGCGAAGTGGCCCGGTATTGGCTATTATGTGCATTTCAGCCTCACACTATCATTGTCTCATCTGCAGGAAAGCACGAAGATTAGAGAGGTGAGCTGATTTCTCCTGAGGGGCACCAAGGACGGAGGGCCAGGCAGTGGGTCTCAGGGCCCTCTGCACCTGGAGCCACCGAGTCTGCTCGTGGCCTCTCTGTGGCCCAAGGCGCCAGTCATTGGCTTGCAGTGGTTCACAGGGCTTGCTGCGCTCGCGCTCCTGCTCGTCATGGGCTTCACTGTTCCTGCAACAGGCTGCTCCACACCTTCCCCATCTGCGCTACTCCACTCCACTTTGCCCTTGTCTTCCGGAATCTCGGCTTGAGGTGGTCCTTTGCCATGCTCACATTCTGTGAGCTCCGCATTACGCTGATGTCCAAGTATCTGGCTTCTTTTTCTTGTACCAGGGATTGAACTCGGGACCTTGTACTTGTCCAGAACCACTGAGCTGAATCCTTGCCTGATAGACATTTCAGCTACACAGTGCTTTAAAAATCCAGACCCAGGCCGGATTCTTCAGCAAGAGCCAAGTCTTTCTGAGCGCACTTCCTTAGAGAATCTTGGATCATGGAATACATCTTCTTTTGTTTATTTGTGTACAGTTGAGGCTGAGCCTCGAAAACTGTGTTTTCCAGAGTTCTTATTAAGTGGTGCATTTGAAGCCCAGAACATTGGTCTTAGCTTTGTTGATGGTATTAGTGGGATTTAATGATGGAAATGGATCATTACATGCCTGGTTTTCAAGACAACCTCGGTGCGTGAGCAACTGCTACCTGCAGTTTCTACGTTTTAATCATTGTATCGATACTATGGTTATTTACCCATCAGACAAAGAAACGAATCACAGGAAAACAGAGCAGTGTGCTCAAGGCAGATCCTAAACTTGGGCTTCAACCTTCTCCCTCTTCCTTAAGGAAGGGCCTGGAATGATTTCTTATGTAAATATTCAATAGCAAGTTTTCATGTATAAATATGCACACTTGTGATTCCATATCCAGACTGAATAAGTTTTAATACCCAAGTAGTCACAAATATATTCAAGTGTCAAGTAAACAAATCTTCTGACAGTTAGATAACATCTTTTTCTTTTGACGCAGATGTTTGGTCCCACTGGAAACAGTTCCTGGCTTAACCTTAAATGTCATCAGGCATGAGTCACAATGACAGCAACCGAGCCCCTGGCTGGAGCAGATTCTGCTGTGGTATGTGGGACAACAGGAAGACGGGAGAGGCCACTTCCTGTGCGGAGCACTGTTACTAGGCCCCAGCACTTGGCCAACCCCTGACAGCGCCAGGCGGGGGCCCTGCAGGTGTGTGTGCAGCCAGCATGGCGGCAGGCTCTCTGGACCAATTGTCCCGACTCCTCTAGGAACGGCCCCCCTCTATAGTCTTGTGACAACTGGAGCCCTTCTCTTGATCTTTGGTTTTCTTTTGTGCTGCCCAATCTAAGGGAGGATGATGGATGTGAATCACTTACTTTTCTAAATTATTAACAGTTCCTTGAAGTACAGAAAAAAGAAGGCAGGGAGGATATTTCTGGCAGACAGCATGAGACAGGAGACTGGATGTGGGACACAGAAACTGAAGCTATCGGCTTCAGTCCTGGCCCGGCTGCTGACCTGCGTGTGAGCGCGGGAGAGTCGGGCCAGCCTGGGAGTCTTGCTTGGTCCACGTCCTCATTTCTTCACTCTATTTATTTATTTTTTTTGGTGTTTCTACCAAGTTTTGAGCACAGACATGAGCTCTCAGTAAGATGCTGTCCTTGGGAAGTTTTCTTCCATGGAGTGGCAGTGACTTCACTTCCTTAAGTTCCAAAATATTCGCCACGAAATGGAATTTTCAAATATATTGCCAAGTTTAATTGAAGCGCGACACGAGTCTCCGCTATTACCCTCTTTAAAAATTGTAACTATACATTAACACTATATTAGCAAACCTTAATATTTTAATTATTTCGGAGTTCACTATTCAGTAGCATTAAGTGCATTTGCAACATTTTTTCAGCTGTCACCATGACATAGTTTCAGGACCATCATCACATCAAGTTGCGGTGGCTGGGTCTAGAGGTCCCCCGAAGCTCCGTGTGCTCACAGGTAGCTTGTCGGCGCTGGCTGGATCTAGGGTGTGTGACATTGCGGTGACCAGAGTGTGGTACGAAGTCAGTCCACAGGGTGGAATGAGCACAGCGCTGGGTGTGGCTGAGAGGACTGACTGAGGACAGGGCCAGCCTGGGTGTTGGTGGCAGCACGCAGAAGGCTTGTAGCTGGGGTGGATGAGAGAGAGGCTGCTGTCGCTGACGCCTGCCTGCCCCGACACAGCTTGTGTCTGCTTCGTGCCACTCCTCTGCCTGCCTCCCTGTGTGAAACCACGGCAAATTGTGAACTGAAACAAAGCCTTCCTCCTTTAGACTCTGGTGACAGGTGTTTGGTCCCAGCGACGAAAAAGTAACTGAGGCAGGAGAGGAAGCCTGTGCTCACCAAACCTTGCATCGGTCAGCTTTCCTATCCCCGCAGCAAAGCACGGGACATTTCTGCGGGAAGGAGGAAGGGTTTATTTTGGTTCGGTTTCAGTGGGTTAGCCCAGGATGGGCAGAGATGGCACCGTGAACAGGCCTGGTGGGGGAAAGCTGCCCACATCATGGTGGCCAGAAAGCCCAGAGCAGGGAGGGGCCGGAGGAGAAGTGGTCATCCGGAGTCACTGCAGCCCTGTGGTCCGCCTGTGCCAAGCGGGCCCCACTTCCTCACACTCGTTTAGCTGCACACCCATCACTGGCCCAGGCCCCTGCGGGCCGAGCATCCCTACCACCCGACCCTCTCCCAGGAGGCCTCCCCAGCACATGAGACCTTGGGAGACACTCCGGAGCTAAACCGTACCCCGAAGTCACTCCCTGTTCACTCTCCCTGCTCACAGCAAACACAAAACTGCTTTTGGTCACCGGATCGGGTTGTTCTGTATATTTCATATGAATGAACTCACGGGATCGTACCTTTTGTGTTTGGCTTCAGATATCTAGCATTGTGGTTTTGCAGCATGTTGTCATCACATATTTCACAACTGAATACTTTTCTATTCAACAGATATACCACATTGTGCTCATCTGATTATCTACAGATGGATATTTGAGCTACCGCCAGTGAGTGCTTGTTTATGGTTTTGCATGGGTATGTTTACACCTACAAGAAGAGCTGCTGGATAAGATGGCAATTCTATACTTAGATCGTTGAAGTATTTCCCACCACAGCTGTGACATATTACACTCTCGCCAACACTGTATGAAATCTCCCACTTGTCCACCTCTTCGTCCTTGCTTGATACTTTCCATTGTTTGCTATCATGCGTGTGAAATGGTATCATTATGGTTTTCATTTGAATTTACGTACTGATTGATGGTGCTGAGCATCTTTTCATACTCTTGTTCACTATCACTGCATCATCTTGGGAAAAATGTCTCTTCTAGCACTCTGCACATTGCTCAGTGGCATTGTTTATGTTGTTGAGTTGTATTGGCTCCTTCTATATTCTGGGTACTAGACCTGTACTAGATATGCACCTTGCAAATATTTTCTCCAATTCTGTGATCTATTTTTTTCACTCTTGTGGTTCTGTGATGGGCAAATGTTTTGAATTTTATTTTGAGACAGAGTCTTGCTTTGTAGTTCAGGCTGACCCTGAACTCACTATGTAGCACAGGCCAGCCTTGAGCTCACAGCAGTTCTCCTGCCTGTGCCTGCCTAGTGCTGAGATTACAGGCATGAGCCACCAAGCCCAGCATTGTTGTATGTGGTTACTGGAGATCAAACTTGGGACCTTGTGCTTGCCAGGCAGATGCTGGAACCACAGAGCTAAATCCTCACCCCCTCAAATATATTATATTTTAACACATTTGGTTATTTCTCAGTTCTGTTTTGCTGCTGATGCTTTTCATATCATATTTGAGAAAACTCGCCAAATACCATGCCCTGAAAATTCATTCACCTGCTTTCTTCTGTGATCCTTTATTATTTTAGGGCTTCTATTTAGGTTGCTGGATCATTTTTGAGCTCATACTGGTATATTTCATGAAGCAAGAACTTAGTGGCACCCTTTACCACGTGTGTCCATGTGTCACTATCACCTGCTGAGGAAACCTCACTCATTGTGTGGCCCTGACCCTTCATCAAATTATATACCACAGGGGTCTGGGTTTACTAGGTCCTCAGCTCTATTACTGCAGTCTACATGTCTCTCATTATGCCAGTACCACAGTGAGATTTGAAATGGGAAGCATGTCACAGATTTATTCTTCCTTTTTAAGGTCTTCTGACTATTTAAGATCTCTTGCAATTCCATATGGTCCTTAATAATGACTTCCATTTCTGCAAAACAACTACTCAAGTATTTATAGGGATTGCATTGAATCTTTAGACCATTATGGGACCAAATATCACCTTAAAATATTAAATCTTTCACTTCTTTCAAGGATGATCTTCTTAATTCTTTCAGTGATGATCTTTTCAATTTCTATGTACAAATCTTACATCTCCTTAAATTTATTGCCAAGTACCTCATTTTGGAGGTGTCACTGTAGATGGAATTGCTTTCCTAATTTCATCTTTTAGACTGTCCATTGTTAGTGTATAGATTTCTAACTACTTTTTGCATGTTTAGTTTGTATACTATAATCTCACTAGACTTATTTATTAATTGTATTTGCACGTATGCACATTCTTTAGGATGTTGTATATAAAATCAGGCCATCAACAAGCCCCAGAGGTTTTACTTCTTCCTTTCCAACATGAAAACCTTCTATTTCCTTTTCTTGTCTAATTGCTCTGGCCGAGCAGCTCTCTGATAACGGATTTCTTGACCTTTTTCAGATCATGAGAGGGAAGCGTTTAGTCTTTCCCTACTATGTCAGCTGTGTCTTTTTATAGATGCTTTATATGAGGCACAGGAAGTTCCTGCTGATTTGCAGTCTTCTGGGTGTGTTATTGTGAAGAGGTTTGGATTTTGCCTGATAGTTTTTCTGCCTCCATCTATACAATCCATGGCTGTCCCCCTTTGCCCTATTCTTTTTTTTTTTTTTTTTTTTTAAGGTTTTTTGAGACAGGGTCTCGCTTTGTGGTTCAGGCTGGCCCTGAGCTCAGCCTCAAACTCACATCACACCAATCCTCCTGCCTCTGCCTCCCGGGTGCTGGGATGACAGGCGTGAGCCACCACGCCCGACACTGGTATGTGGTATTGGTTGCTGCTGAGCGTGAGTCTCCACGCCCAGTATGGTATGTGGTTACCGGGGATCGAACCCGAGTCCTTGAGCTTGCAAGACAGGCTCCAGAACCACTGAGCTAACTCCCCAGCCCAGCCCTATTCTTGCACTAATTGATGTTCAGATGGTAAACCAGCCTTGAACTGCTGGGAACAGTGTATACACGTGGTATGGGATTTGTTTTCTGTATTGCTGGATTCTATTCTCTTGGCCACCATCTTGTTGTGGGTTTTTGTATCTCTATCCGTAAGAAATATTGGTCTGTTTTCCTACGATGTATTTACTTGGCATTGATAAGGATTTAAACATTCACAGAGGGGAAGGTTAGGAATAGACTGGAAATAATGAGTGAAAAAAACCTCCAAGTGACAGAATAGGGGAGAAGGAGCACCGAGGGGCCCACTGCCTTTTCTCTTTATCATCGACTCTTGCATTTACGGCTTCCTTGATCCATTTTATTCCACCGATGAACGTACCTTTTGCACTGGCCAATGAGACAAAGTCTAAGTGCTGCAGCTCTCAGCACCTGATGTGATCCCAACTCCAGGCACGGAGTGAGCCTTTGGACGGGCTTGAGCCTTCCCACCCCTTAGTTTCTCTGTATTTAAAGGATGATCTATGAAAAGCCTATTAAAAATAGAATGAGCCCGTCTCATTATATTTGGCTGAAGTCTGATTCCAGTAAATGATTCTTTTTCTAATCTCTACATGAGCTGGAATTAATGACTAAGAGGTAAAATGCTAGTACTCTCAATATTTTTTTTTGAGGATGTGGCCACATGGCATTATGGGTTTAATTTTCCCCCAGAAAATTTCCTGTATTTACATACGCATGGTTGTAGGTATATGTGCATCTGCTGCTCTGTGCGTATGTGATGAAACATCTTTCTACGTTTGGCACTTTAGAGAGAACTATCAGGGGATTCACAGAGTAATCTGAGATGCCTCCTGGCTACAGCTGACATTGTTGCCCTCAGTTAAAAAGTGATGTAATACATGCAAATTAGCCTCTCACTCTAGGCTGCTTATTTCAGTTTTCATAGCCACTCTACTATGGCTGTGAGGGCTGATGTTTTAACCTTAAATACTCTTTTCAAACCACTTGGGAACAGTCATGGCTAAGAGTGCAGAGCGGAGCCTAGGACGGTGCCTCCAGGGCCCCTTCCCCAGGGCTGGGCAGGCTGCCCCGTCCACCTCCAGGCAGCTCCTCCAACTTCCCTTCCGGGCCTCCCCACCCGCTCATTTCCTTTCCACTTCCTGCCGGAGTGACCTCACTTCCTGTGCTAGGACGTCCTCCTGGTTCATCCCCGTGATGTGTGTCAAGTTTTCACCCGTGAAGTTACGATCAACCCACTTCACTCACTCTGGTTGCTCCTGGGGCCCCTGTTCCCTAAAGAGGGCAGATGCCATCACAGAAAGGTCACTATCTCTGCCACCCATGTGGCCGATGTTGAGGTGGACAGCGGTGGTACTTACTTCCCATCTGGGTAACGACCCAGAGGAGGAACCCGCAGGCCCGAGAGTGCTGTTGGAACAGAGAGGCTGTTGGAGACGTCGGACTCAGGGAAATCCACCAGCTCTCCACCATTCATCCCTGGCAAGTGGACACCAGGGCAGGCCACAGATGGCGGAGTGTCAGATGGCAAGGTATCTGGAGCCATCCTGAAGACTGGCTATTACAGCCTAGTCCTGCCCATCTGTCAAGGGGCTCAGTTCGGAGAACTGGCTGGAAAGTGAGGAGGTAGCACAGGGTCACTTTCCCTGGGGAGGCAGAGCTGGCTATCGAGCCTGGGACAGACGCTTCTGTGCTCCCAGCCGGTGGGTGGCGTGAAGGCTTCTCCCTGGGGGGGAGAAGGGGGCGGTGGCGGAGCTGTAAGTACTGCTCACCTCAGTCCCACCTGATTTACGAGCCACGTGGACATGAGTGTGTGGTATGGATGGAGGCCCGCTAACCCATGCAGGCCGCTCTGCAATGAGAGTCCAGCCCAGAGGTGACCTCAGGACTCCGGGGTGCAGAGTGTCCACTGGAGTTGCCAGGAACTGTGAGGTGCCTGCACCCTCAGAAGCGGAACCGTGAGGCCCAGAGCCAAGCTGCCAAACAGCGGAACCAAAGCCACCTGCTGCTGGCTGAGTCGTCTTGGGAATGAGAAGGTGTCTGCGTTGCTGGCAGCACTGATCTTGTCTGACTTTTGGCACCGTCGTGGCCTCTGGCCGCGGGCCTGAGACAGCTCAGCTCCTTCAGGACTCCACATGGGGCCCCAGGTCCTGAATCTCGAGCTGGCTTCCAGGCAGACTGGGGGACCGGGTCCTGGCAGCAGCACCTTCCTCTCCACCATTCAAATTGCAGTTTCTTTTGCTGTCAGTCTCTGACCTTGAGCAAACCCTGCACTGGCCAAGGCGCAGCTTCGAATCCAGGCAGCGGGGCCGCGCTTCCTTCCCAGCTCTGGGGGAGAGCACCTCTCACGCATGCCCAGGACTTGGAGAATGGCTGTCGCTGGCATCCTCAGCAAACCTCCCTCATTCCCGCCTGACCAGCTGCCTCCCTCTTGCGGCTCTCTGCCCAGGCCTCCAGAAAGATCTGTGAGGGCGTCCTCTGAAGCATCCATTGCACTTGGCTCCAAGCAGCTTGATTTCTGGAGGAGCCATCATTGCTCTATCTTGGATCAGATCCTTTAGCCCAGGGTTCTGAGCGCAGTGACCTTGGGGCTTCACCTTCACACTCGCCCAGGGAGGGCAGACAGGCGAGACCTCTGCCCCAGCTCAGAGGCTGCTCCCCGGAGGCTGCTCCCCAGAGTGGTGCGTAGGTGTTTGCCGAACGGAGCGGCTCCGGTTCACTTGTGATCTTTCTTGTGGTTGTGTGTTCCTCTAAGATCGGTTATGGCCTGTTTTCCCCAAAGGCCCGGAGGCCTGCTGGGGACCTGGGAAGGGCCTCCTCCCTGACATTTAAAAACAACTTCAGTTTCTTGTGCCACGTGAGACCTGCAACCCGGATTGCCGAACAAGGCTTTGACCACAGGCTTCCTGCCTGCAAAGGAGAGGAGGGGAGCTGGGGTCTGCCCCCACACAGCAGCACACTGGCAGGGAGAGCGAGAAATCATTAAGCTGTCCGCGATTACCAAAGGATATGTAAGAAATATGTTCTCTGAAGTGGAAATTGCTACCCTTGGGTAACAGGAAAAGGCTGACCATTACATGATACATAGGAAATGGGAGATCGTGAAATAGACCCCGAACACACAGTTAAACCTCGATAAGAAAGCGCATTGCAATCCCCACCTCGTCCGCAGCTGGTTCTCCTGGGCATTTAAACTTCGTCTCGTGTCTCTCACTGCATCGGAGATGTGGAAGAGAGATGGTTATTGTTCTGGAGAGCAAGACCAGTGCAGAGGCAGCTGGAACTCTCCATGGAGCCCCGAAGAGTGAGTCCAAGCTGCCCACTGAGGCGCAGCTGGTCCTCATAGCTCCTGGAAGTCGGAGTGGAGCCAGAGACACCCAGACACCCGTTCTGAGTTTGCACAGATCCAGGCTTTAAACAGCTTGCATGGCCTCGTGTCCAGGAGGAGGGTGAAGGAAAGCGTGTGGAGAACGTGAGGCCGCTGGGATTGAGGGGGCTCCAGTGCATCGCCGCTTTGTGGGCGCTGCTGTGCTCTCTTGGTCCTGACGCTCAGGTCAGGGCTGGCGTGTGGCAGCCATCAGCACTGTCTCATGCAGAGGGTCAGGCTGGAGCCTGGGGTCCCCCCAGAGCCAGGTCCTCAGCCAGGGGGCCCCAAGTCCCTCCTTCCCAGAGCCCAGAGACCCCCGTTGGCTCTCCTCCGTGCAGGGCTTCTGCCAGCCTGGCTCTGCATTTGTCACCCTTCTGTCCACCCTGACGTGTCTCCCCTCTTAAGATCCCATAGGCTGCTCAGGGCTGGAGGTGGTGCTGTCACTCCATGTCCCCCCAGGGCTGGGCACTGAGCACGTGGGTGAGGGGTGGCCAGTGACTGTCACCTGGTCCCTAAACCTTGGGGCTGTCCTCACCGTACAGATGGGGAAACTGAAGCTGCAGGAGGCTGCGCTCCACCCCTCTGCCTTTGCAGCCTTTTGGGCCTGATACGTGTGCAGAGGGATGGAAGGGGGCACAGGAGGGACAGACAGACACCTGCCCAGGGCCCGGCACCGAGGCTGCCGTGGTATGGATGCAAGGCCTGGGTCAGGACAACCGTGGTGGACACAGCTATGCAGCGGAGTGAGGTGTGTGTGGACTCTGGAAAGTGGACCAGTGAGGGAGCACACACACACCCAGACACACGAGCACACACACACACACCCAGACACACGCAGACACGTGCTGAGACACAGAGGCACACACACACACACACCCAGACACACACACACCCACACACACACACACACACACACTGCACCAGCCAGGTGGCCAGTGGCCAGAGCACAGCCCCGGTCTGGAGGAAGCACGGCAGGTGGAGCCAGCAGCCCGGCTCCTCTCTCTCCCTGCAGCGGCGGATGTGGTTTCCAGCCCTGGAGGCCCAAGATGGAGACGCTGTCCTGGCCTCCTGTGTTCCTGATCGGGAGATAAAGCCAGCTGCACAGAGGGAGCGGGCAGCCTTCCTGCCCTTCCCTGTGGCCCGAGCTGATCCCCTGGCACTCAGGGGCCAGCTGTGTCCCTTCTGTTGACCACATGAGGTGGGGGTGAAAGACCAGATGAAGGAGGGGTGCAAGGAGGGAGTGGGAAAGGGCAGAGGGGGTGAGCCAGGCCCGCTGGGGCGCTGGACACCGACCCCAGAGCCTTTGCACCAAGCTCCCGCCAACCGTCCTTTTTATTTTTAGATGCAGTCCAAGGCAGTAAACTGCCCAGCCTGGGCTAGAACTTGCAAATCTTTTGCCTCAGTCTCGTGAACACAAAGTGTGCTGCCATCCAGTGTACCTGTCTGGCCTCAGAGGTGTCCATGTGGCTGCACTCGGGGCTCTGTAATAAATACTGGGGCGCAGTTTGGATCTTGCTTTGGTTTGGGAGCTCTGCACCGGGTGGCGAACAGGCTTCCAGCTGTTTCTTCCTGAATTGTGGGAAGATTAAGTTCAAAAGCTGAGGCCCGCCGTGTCCCCCGACCAGGTCTAGTTATCCCCGATCGGACTGTTGTGTACGTGGCAACTTCCAAAGTAAACATGAGCAGAAGTCATATCCTCAACAAGCAGATTTTACAGTGAAAACAATACTGACCTATTTTAATGCCCTGTGGCATTAAATGTGGTAATTGCTACAGAATGGCCATATGTTTTTCCACTTTCCCCTTTCTTCCTGGTTTGTTTTACTGAGCGCACGTGGGTGAGGTTACGGTGCACTCCGGGCAACAGGCAGCATGCAGGCTACTCGCCGACGCTGCCGGCCCCATCTCGCCCTCTCGGCCTCCCAGCCTCCCAGCCTGCTTCACAAGTCCACCTGCCCTCACATGGGAAGGCACACCCGGCTCCCACCCCATCCACGGCTGGTTTAACCATGCACGCACCCCATTTTAGATGTCTGCTTGCCTCTGTGAATTAATGCACTTGTGAAAACACAAAGAGTGGCCATGTACACGTGCTGTTTCACAACCACAACGTCACTCAGCTGAGTCTAGTGAGCAAGACTGAGAACCTTCTGAAAACCTCCACTTGTGATCAGACTCTATTCCGATTTTTGTATCAACTTTTATGATATAGCATTTATTTTTCTTTATTCCCTTCTTTTCCTTCTTTGTCTGTACTAAGGGTTGAACTCAGGGCCTTCAAACCAAGTTTCATCCCCAGATTTTCTATTTTTTTGTTTTAAAATAGGGTTTTGCTTAGTCTCCCAGGCTGGGGTTAAACTTGTGAACCTCCTGCCTGGGCCTCCCAGAGTGCTGGGGTCACAGGTGTGCACTGGGTTCCTGTGATCTCGTCCTAAAGAGATTCCACCCCTAGAATCCACACCAGCGGCCACAGTGGGGCACGAGTGTCCCGCCCTTGGGATCGGGACCCTGGCCCACCCACGTGGACGTCCTCTCTTCCAGTGTTCAAGCCCAGCAAGGCTGAAAGACGCATTGAGCAAGAGACTTGTGGACAGGCAGCCGTTGCTCAAGGCTGCAGGGCCGCCATGGCTTCCCTCGGGCCTGCACTGAGGACACACTTGTTGCACAGGTGGCCAAGGCACAGATAAGGGTGCGTTTGCGTAGCTCCGAGGCTGGTTTGCGCACGTCCCTCCTGACCGTGAGCTCCTGGGAGGTGGGGGGCGGGGCAGGCCCTTTCTTGCTCGGCCGAGCAGGGCTGCTGGGCGGAGGCCTCACATCATCCCGCGTGAGAGGAGAAAGCGTGGAGATGCGAGTGCTGCTCTGAAAGGAACCACAGAAGAAAATGTCCCCAAAGGCTCACAGCAGGGCACCGTGGGGAGTCGGTGGGGGGGAGAGGCAGGCCCTAGACATGGGTTGGGCTGGGATCTGCAAAAGCCCTGAGTACCAGGAAGAGCCCGGGTCCCCCGGGGAGAGCCCTGAGCGCCTTGAGAAGTGGGCCGAGGGACACAATGACTTGAAATAAGCATTCTGGAAATCAGTGTCCTCAGGGGGGAGAAGTGAAAGGATTTGCTGCAGGGTTAGGATGTGACAGTCCCTGCTGGCTGCTCAGTTCTCGCTGGGAAACAATTGAGGATCTCGCTAGAGTCGTCCCTCAGCAGCGCATCTCTCACATTCACTTCTTCGTGCCTGAAGTTCCTGCTTATCTCTTCTTTATCAGCTCATAAGAAGTGAACTGAATCACACTTTCCCATCAGGTCCACACTGAACGTGACATTGAATTAGATTCTGTTCTCGTCCAATTCAGGATTGTAGAAAGAATTAATCTTGTAAACTAATGCACCACTGTATAGGATCAGAAGCAGAGTGCGGTGGCATATACTGTAATTCCAGCACTCTGGGAGGCTAAGGCAGGAGAGTCAAATTCTAACTCAGCCTGGGCAACTTAGCAAGGTCCTGTGTCAAAATAAAAAAATAAAGAAAATGGATCAAAGATATAACTCTGAAGGCCCTGGGCTCAGTCCCTAGCAGGGAAAGCAAAATAAGATGCTACTGTGGCCAAATAAAAATCTGGCTTCATGTATTTGCTTCCTCCCGCAAGGAAACTACCGTAAATTTCTACCCGACAGCCTTTCTAAGACTCTGTAAAAAGGTTTGAAAATATTTAGTTCCTGAAAATCAGGTACCAGTACTTTTAGAGGACAGTATCGTCAGAGAAGCAAATGAGTCAAGAGGTGTCGGGTGCAGGAGGAACTTGGCTGGGGTTCACTGCTGTGGGGGGCTCTCACTGGAATGCAGTGGCTTCTGACTGACCACAGGAGCGTCCTGTCGCTTGTGGTGGCCCTATTCCATTTGCCGCTCCCCTCCGGGACTCAGGACGTTAGAGCCTGGTCGCTACACACCTGCAGTCTCAGCCATCTTCGCAGCCCAGCCCCCCAACTCAGGAAGGTGCGTGATGAGGAGGACGGGACAGCAGGTTCCCACTCTGCCCCAGGGAGGTGCTTGGTCCCCGACTCCCCTTCCCGGGGCACAGGGGTGCTGTCACCTCGCGTGAAGGAACCTCCCCGCCCTGGAGCTGCACTCCCACGCGCCCCGGCGACCTCAGCGACTTCCGGGACAGCCACACAGGAGGGTGGCCAGCATATCCGCGGCCTGGATCGCACCTTCCTCCTTGGCAGGCAACTGTGAGTCACACGCACTTTCAGATGCTCCTCAAAGGTCACCTGGCTCTGAACTCCCGCCCTCAAACGCCCCTCCTGCAGGTGGACCGCGAGGCTGGCGAGCCTGGGAGGGGTGCGGGGTGCGGCGGGTGCGCCTCCATCCCAGGACCCGGTGTCCTTGACTCGAGGTCAGCCTCGGGCCTGGAGGTGCTGGGAGACTGAAAATTCAGCGGAGCAAACTAGGGACGCCCCGGGGGTCTTTCGGCAGCGCTGGACCTCGGTTTCCCCCGAGTGACACTGTTGCAAGAACCCAGTCACTAGTGCCACCTGCTGGCCGTGTACCCTATCTGCACGTGGGGCTCGACTCCAAAGGCTAAGAAATTCTGCAGTTGTTACTCTGCATATTGCAGGTCCAAGCCCCAATTTGCCCACTTAACCGGCAAGCAGCAATAACTCGGCATGAGAAGGAAAGGGTTTCCGTCCAGGATTCTTCTCTCTCGATTTCCCGCCCCAACCCAGGCACCATCCCCCAGACAGCTGCAGGCTGAGTAGCCTGGCCTGAGCCTGTGAAGACAGCTCCTGGCTGCCTGGGGAGCTGGCATTAGCCTGACTGCCCTGGGCTCCCGCACGGCCCGGGATGCACATGGCCCGGGGACAGCCAGCCAGGTGCAGGGCGCGAGTGCATCAGGGACGAGGCCGACAGGGGCGCTGACTTCCGGCCGGTCAGCACCTTCTGGCGGCTCCCAGTCCAGAAGAGACTGAGTCGTCAGGCTGGAAGGTGGCGAAGTTCCCCAGAAAACCAGACCAACAGGAAGTCCCACCTCTGCTGCGTCTGTCTGCAGGTTTGGACTGTCTTTAGCAGAAGTCGCTTCTGTCTGGAGAGCAGCTTTCGACTGACTCCTGATTTGGCCTCTCACCTGGGGCGCAGGCCGGACACACCCAGCAGAAACTGCTGCATCCCCAAGGCCCTCTGCATGGCAGAGGTTCTGTGGGTGACCGAGTCTGTGCTTTGCAGCTGGGAGCTGACAGTCTATTTACCCCAGTGTTTTCCTCATCTCCCTGGAGAAACAGCAAGGGGGACTCAGAACCGCAGGGAGGTCACTTAGGGGCCAGGTTGAGGATGTGAAGGAAGAAGGAGACGTAAAAGCCATCAGGAGTAAGGAGAGGTCTGAGAGGTCGGAGACCTTGTCTATCATCCGAAGACTCAAAGGATGTTTCTGTGCTGTGAGATACTTCCATTACCCACCCACCTGTCTGTCCACACTCGTCCACCCTTCCGTCCACTCGCCCACCCACTCATCTATCCACACTCGTTCACCTGATCACCCCCCCACCCCCCCAGTGCTGCCAAGGACTACGCTGGAACTGCGGGCAGGACGTGGAAAGGAGCCGCCTACCTTTCACCCTGCTGTTGGCATGTAGCACACTGGGGGACATGGACACTGATGAAAATGCTGCTGAGTGGCAGCACAATCACAGCCAAGACTGACGGAGGAGGCCGGCACACCTTGCCAGCCTGTGCTGCCGCGCTGGGTTAACCACCCAGGGCCAGCTGTCCCCGGGGGGCCTGGCAGGGGCAGTGGGGAGTCAGCTGGGAGGGAAGCTGGCCAGCTGGCAGAGGGAAGAAGCTTCCCCCAAAGGAGCAGAGCCCCAGGGGAGGCCCAGCGTGTCCCACAGTGTGGCGTAGGAGCAGCGGGCTTGCAAGGCAGGCGGTGCCGGGGATAGGAGAAAGCGTATGGGGAGAGACCCTGCACAGGTCATGGGGAGTCCAGACCAGAGCAGCATGCACAGGAATGAGAGGCTGGGGGCCTCTGGTGGCCTCTCCCCCCTCGCTCTGTCTCCGTGAGGACAGTGCCCAGGGCCTGCCCCGTCACGGGACAGCTGGGCTTGGGTCTAGAGGGAAAGACCTTTACCTGAAGCCCTGTGAGGTGACAAAGGCCCAGGGTCCCCGGCTCTCCTGGCACGTGTCCCCAGGAAGTAGGGAAGAGGGTGGCCTCACACACGGCCTGAGCAGATGCTCCATGCCGCCTGCGGGCTGCTGTCCACCCTGTTCCTGTGGAGGGCTTGGAGTCTGCATTTTGGGCCTGCCTGCAGGCACAGGAGAGGCTCCAGCCCCATAGCGAGGCTGCCCGAGGGCTGCAGTGACTCCGTGTGACTCTGTGTGGCCCGAGGCCCTGGTGACCCGGAGGGCTTCTTGAAGGGTGGCCCGGGACAGCCCAGGTGCACGGAGTAAGACTCTGAGAGGCAGGACAGCAACACTCCCAAGGTTGGAAGTGGACCAGCCATCCAGGGCCATAGTTTGATGCTCACTTAAGTGACTGAGCCAGAAGTGCTTGTGGAAGTTTCTCTTGCGCTTGCGCTGCACAACAAAATGAGTGCTCAGGTTTCTCCCAGCTCAGTGTGTGTCTCTGGCACTGTGACTTCATGGCCTTTCCCTGGGGACCTGGGGTCTGTTTCCCCCTTTAGAATCTGTAAAGGGTGACAATTTGCTTGATAATAGTTGACAGTGCAGCTGAGCATGATGGTGACACCTGTAACGCTCTGGGAGGCTGAGGCAGGAGGATCATGAGTTCAAGCCCAGCCTGGGAAACTCCAGGGAGTGAGGAAGAGAGCAACCTCATAATTTAATAGAATCCTGCCTCAAGTAAAACCGGTCCACCATGAAAGGGGCTGAGGTGTGGCACACCCCGGAGTGGCACCTGCTGCAGTTTTGGAGTAGATCACTGGCTCATTCCCCTCAATTGCCTCATCTCACCATCTTGCTCCGTGTTGGCAATGACCCTGCAGGGTTCTCATGAGTTCCCCACTTTCCCACTGAGTCCCAGAGCCTGGCATGGAGCGGCTGGAAGTCATGCTTACCTCTGGGGTGGTTGGGGTCACTGGCCCAGCCCAAAGCAGACACTGTGATCACAGAGCTTGTCGCCGAGCTCTGGCCCTGAGCGAAAGCCACTGGTGCAGGCACAGTATCCAGAGCCCTCATCAAGCCAAAGACAACCAGACACCGCCTTGTTTGCATGAGTGAGTCTGGGGAGCAGTGAGGGGTCCACACTGCTGCCACTCCGTGAAGCTGGTGCCAGGCCTCATCTGAAAACTATCTGCTGCTGTGGAACAAATTTCTCCAGCTGCGCAGTGGACGGAGCAGGGGGAGCTGCTGCTCAGAGCTGCGGTCCGGGAGAGGTGGAGGCATCGCTGCCAAGCATATCCCCCTGGACACAGGACTTGGACCCCTGGACGGCTCACAAGGCGCTGTTTGCCTCCCTGGGAGGGGGCGGGGCACACATGAACACTCACACGCATTCACACGCACTCACTCATGCACGCGTGTGCATACAGGAGAGGCGCAGCCAGACCCAGAGAGCAGGCGGAGGGACCAGGCTGGAGGAGAACGGAAGGGGAAGGAGAAAAGGGGAGAACAGGACACAGACAACTAAAAGCAGCAGCACGAGTCGTGGGCCGTAACCCAGGGCTGCTGCGCCATCGCTTTTGCTGCTGATCCTGCAACGCCAGGCTCAGGGAGGGGCAGAAAGGCCAGGAGCAGTCGGCCGGGTCCTGGGGCTGTGTGGCCACCCCAGCACGAGGCAGATGGCCAGGCTGTCACCAGTTATACTTCTGGAAGTGTGACACTGCCTCAGCAATGAGTGGCTCCCAAGGGCTGGGTGGCCCTAGGAGGTGGCTCTGTGTGGCATGAGCCGGGCACAGAGCTCTCCTGACGGTCAGAAGCTCTGGTGTGCTTTCCTCGCCCGTGCGGCGTCAGAGTCGCCCCGTCTCAAAGGTGTCTGTGCAGCCTCACACTTTCCGAAGGAAGCGGCCTGTCACACACTGGCACTGGCGCCCTGCAGTGCTCTAAGCCCAGTGGGCTCGCTGATATTTGGTCAGTGCAATGTAGGAGGAAAATTCATCCCAGTGAAGCCAAGAGCAGCGGAAAGGGGTGGCCAGGGGCACGCAGGACAGCGGGGCGGAGAGTGTGGGCAAACCCCCTGCTGGCATGAGGTCTGTGCTGTGTGGAGCTCGGTGGGCTCATCCCCAGGATGGCTGCCTGGAGGCTGAGACACCTGACCTCAGGTGTGGGTGTTGGAGTGGGCCAGCGACAGGTGTGGGGGGCCCGCAGGTGACTGTCACCTGCTGCCTAGAGCTAGGCCCAAGCGGCCAGCAGGTGACAGCTCAGGCTGTCCAGTGTGGCTGCTGGCTTTGCTCTGAACCTCAGATCTAAGCCCAGTAAGGAAATGTCAGGGCTCCACCAGGATGTCTTCATATGCAACTCTGTTGCAGTGAAACTGTAGCCAGGCTCCATTTTAGTCTCTCGGTGCAGGGTTTTGTGGCATTGGACCAGTCACATCGGGGCGCAGCTGTCACCACCAACCTCCCAGGCTGCTCTGAAATTCCCATAGAGCACTAATTCCTCATTGCCCCTTCATCTCCAGCCTTCAGCAGCCACTGCCCTCCTCCCTGGCTCTGTGGATCCATCACTCTAGGTACCGGACACAGGATGACTCAGATCGTACTTGTTCTTTAGTGACAGAACTATTTCGTTTTGCAGTGTCTACAAGGTTCACTCACAGTATAGCATATATCAGAATTTCTTACCTGTTTAGGGCCAAGTAATATTCCATTGCATGGATCTGCCGTATCCTACTTATCCTCTCCTCTAGCGACAGGTATTAGGGATTTTCCACTTTCGGGCTGTTGTGAATGTGTTCTGTGCACAGGAGAGTGCACAGGTCCCTCTGAGAGTCTCTTCAGCTCTTTGGGGCATATCCGCGCAGGTGGACTGGTTGGATTATGTAACAGTTCTGTGTTTCGTTTCAGTATGTTGTTACCGAGCTCTTTGCTCCAGCAGTATCACCATTTGATCTTCCCTCAAGCCAGGCAGAGTCCCAGCCTCTCCGTGTCTCCACCAGCCTCTGCCATTTTCTGTTTCTGGGACGGCGGCCATCCTGGGAAGGTAGCACGTCCTTGTTCCATGGAGTGGAACGCCGAGGCCCTGGCGGTGTCGGCAGTCTGCTCCCGGTCAACAGGCTAACAGACGCCGGGCTGGGCGCCGCGCCCAGGCTTGGGACGGAAGCCTTCTCTCGGGTCCCCGGAGACTTCGTGGTGGCGTCAGGCCGCGCTGTGATCTCCGTGGCTCCCGCTCACCCTGGGAGGGACGGAGCAGAGGACGCGGAACACTTCCACCCGCCGTCGGCTTGGCTGTAAACAAGCCGATAAGCAGGAGCAGAAACAGAATGGCTCCCGCCCTTTGCTGCAGACTGCCAGGGGACGCGAGCGCGGATAATTCTGGAAGCCGGCTGAGGAGCCGAGTTGTTGCTTGTCTTGACGCTTCCTGCTTTCAGCTGGGCCTGGAAATGGAAGTGCCGGGCACTGCCAGGAAGTCTCCTCTCGTGGTTTTACTGGTCAGGGCTAATTTAGGAAGGCTGGAAATCTCTCAGAAACCCCTTGGGGAATTTTTACCTTGCTCCCCTGCGTGTATGTCCCACTCAGTGACAGAACTTCAGGGCTGATATCTGGGGGCCCCCTGGCTGATCTGGGGTGAACCTCATGTCTGCCCCAGTGTGGTTCTGCTGGTCTTGTGGCACGGCCTGCTAGGATGGGCTCTTTGGGGACCCAGGAGAGGTGGCTAGGGTGCCCACTGGTGGGGGCAGGTGCCCACTGGCGGGGGCCAGTGCCCTCTGCGGATGGACTGCACCTCGCCCCAGAAGACCCGGGGACCACAGTGGCTCAGTGAGCAGCACCCCCAGCGGGTGAAAGGGAGTCAGTCCCCCAATCCCACCCACCAGCCGCCTGCCCGCACTGTAACTATCGCCTCTCCCTCCACTTGAGGGTTCAGAGTTCTTTTCTTGGTTGGAGGAGAGAGCTCGGTGGTAGAACGTGTGGTAGACGGTGAACCTCCAAAGATAAAATCAGAAGATGGGCAGTAACTCCCTGCTTGAAGGAGATTGGGGGTCTTACCTCAAGTCATGGAAACTTGTATTAAGCTACACGTGGCCCCAAGTCCCTCGGCATCTGGAGACCCTCCTGACACCCCCACCTGCAGCATCCTGTTTGTCTCTGCGTGTGACCAGGTCCTGCCCTCAGAGGCAGGGGAAGCCGGGTCCCCATAGCGTGCTGACCACGACCTTCCCCTGTGCGTTACCACCTCTCTGCCAGATCCTGCGAGTCTCATTTCTCCTCCAAGGTGTCATGAAGGTGAGATGCTGGCCAGGACAGAGTGTGCCTGGAAACTCCTCAGAGGACCCCAGGAAGCAGGCCGTGAGGTTCCGTACAAGGTTCTGTACAAGTCAAGAGGAAAGAGGTGTGAACTTGAGCTCGAAGCTGAGTCTGAGCTAGAAACGAGATGTGGACAGTGGAAATGAGCTGAGGACGGCGTGGAGAAGGTCCTGCTGGCTGAGGGGCAGCACGCGGCAGGACTGCTGTCAGTGTTGAGCTGGGTGTACACGCTGAATCCAAACACACCCTCGTGTCTCAATCTGTTCCTTCATAAGACAAAGAAAAAAGTGTGCATCGCTGTGCGGGCCAGTGGACAATCAACTGTGACTGATTATTTACTAATTATCTCTAGGTATCGGCCACAAATGAATTCTTGCCCTTGTAGAGCAAGAAGTTAAGATGAAGTATAAGAATCAAGTCTGTTATCTTCTCACTTGACATTTATTTTGCAAAGATGCACAACAATTAACAGATTTGAGAAAGTGGACTATCCTTTTATTCTCAAACCAAGGTCCCAACTGGCTGGGCATTTAGCTCAGTGGTATTGTCACCTGCCTTGCAAGTGCATGGTCATGAGTTTGATTCCTTGGTACTGCAAAGAACACAAAAGAGGGCCTACAAACACAGTTTTATATGCAGCAACACTTGCATCATGCTTTCTTGGTGGTGCTTTCTTGGAAGATGGACAGAGAAAATTCTAGTTTGTGATTTTCCTCCTTAAAATCGATTCTAAGAACCAAGAACTAAGTGTCCATAAAAGATTATGTCCATAAAAGATTTATTGCGATCTGATTCAATTCCTTTGAAAAATTAAGAAGGGAAAATCTTTTAATTACTGTAGTGCTGCTTTTCTTTATCTCCAAGACAGAAGCGGGACTTGGTGTCTTGGTGGTTTTTTTTTTTTTTTCTGTTTCAAATATGTTCTTAGCAACTCGTAAATTATATGTCATGTTTTCAAACTCAGTTTGCATATCCAGTGGCATTTGGAGCTAAAAAAAGAAGCTAGAATCAAAACATTGCTTTCCACCGGAAAAGTAGGTATCCAGCCTGGTGGTACCTCTGGCATCAGTCATGGCGATGGCTTTGAAGGCTGACTTCATGCTCTCACCTGGCAGAAGGTGACTGGCTGGGCTGGCAGAGTGACTGAGTCTCTGAGCCTGTGTCACACAAGCGTGGGCACGCACATGCACACACACACACACACACACACACACACACACACACACACACACACACACACACACGGTCCCGGAGCATCCTGGGAAGATCTCAGCCAGAGGCCATGATGTCCTCTTGTCCCTCCCAGGCTGGGAGCGCCGTCACTCACCCCCACAGTCAGGAACTCTGGGTCCTGGAGCTATTTTAAGAGACCAATCTGTTTCCAGCTTATCAGCTAGAGTAAACTTTGCCTTTGTCTTGATGACAAATAATTTGATGTGCTTTTGGTAGTTGCTTTAGACTAATAGAATCTGCAGCCAGTTGTAGCAAGAGAGCTCTGCTTTCCTCAGAGCACCACGCTCCTCTGCACAGGTGACAGCGAACATAAGATATCACGGGCCCCATCCTTGGCTATGAAGTTGGGAACAGGATGCGGGGCAAAGAGGGGCAGGGCTGGACCCACAGCACGACCCTCGCGATCTAGGAGGAAAGGTGCTGTGGGGTACGGAGGAGGTGACAGAGGGAATAGGTGACAGCTGTCTGTTTTCCTTGTGTGTCATGCTCCTCTTCCCTGACTTTGCCCCAGAACAGTCTGTCAGAAGCCGCAGTGCAGAGTCTGTTGTGCTCTGAGGCTCAGGATGAGCCCTGTCCTCCAGTGGATAGTCCGCAGCCTGAGCATTCCCAGCTACCCAGGAGCTGACGGGCGCTGACCCTATGGGGGGACCCAAAGGACACAAGTTGCCCCCGAAGCTGTTGGGACCTGGAAAGTGGGTGACCCAAGCTGGTTCAGCAGACAGGAAAGGGCAGGAGCTGGGGCTGCACCTGCACTGGGCTGGACATACACTGAATGTGTAAATAAAAATTTTAAAATTTATTGCGATCAAGGCTATTAATTTATTCCAGAATACTTCCCCTCCCTTCGAACACACTTCTCCTGTCGGTCTTGCCATGCCCTGAGGTAGTTTCTGAGTCTTCTTCCCTGCGTATCTTTATGATGTGGGATCAAAAATATGGTGAATACTGCTGCTGTGTGACACGACACAAAGGCATCTCGGGAGATATGACTCTGTCTCTGTGTCCTCGTCCACTTTGGCATTAGGTCTGGCTCTGTGTGACTTGGACCTTCCCAAATGACCACGATGAGGGAGTTACGAATCCACTGAAGGGCGGGAGGCAGCCAGGATGGCACAGAGACTCACTCAGGAGGACTGCAGAGCTGCTTCAGAAAGGCTGGGGTCACGGGGTGTGTCTGAAGTTAGGGGGGATTTTGAGAGGGAATTCATGGCAGTGTGCCCTTTATTGCAATACTTTCTCATTTAAATGCACATATTCTAACTCTCCATGGATTCAGAGACCGTTCAGAGCATCAGATGCAGACTTTGAGGTGTCTCACCTGAGAGTGTTATTTGTCCATAATGCTGGTGATGGAGCACATCTGGGCAGATCCGGGAACCTTGAGTCACAGCCCCCGGCTGGAGTGGGCAGCCACACCTGCGGGCAGAGGTCGGCCCGGAAGACTGCAGATGGCCGGGACAGGTCAGAGTGCACCGTGTGCTTACAGAGCCCTCTGAGACCTCCACGAGCCCGCCTCTCACTACACTGGCCCCTAAGGCTCTCGTGGAACCCATGTTTGCGTCTTTAGGCGGCATCACAAACTGCTCGGAGCCAGTTTGGTGCAGCTGCCGTAGCCATCCAGACCTTACTGGGAAGGCAGCTTTCAGAAGAGATGTACTTCACTCTGCAGGTGGAGGGAAGCCTCATTGCATCCCCTAAGAGAGAAGACAGAGGTGCCAGGGGAGACCACCCTGCAGCGCGGCACTGCCTCCTCAGGATCACGCTGAGGCTCCTGTGTCTGCGCCTCCCAGGGTCTCACCCTGCACGTGTGAAGGGCGTCCCATCAGTTTGGGTTTTGTTTCTCCTCTGCTTCTGCACGTGGCCCTCGGTGCCCACTCCCTGTGACCCTGTGTGTCGGGGCTGGCAGCTGGGCGGTGTTGGCAGCACTCTGGCCGGGAGGCTGTGCACACCGGAGCCCATGTGGTGAGGAGCGGGGGGTAGCTGCGTGGTGTCAGAGGCTGCTGGGGAGAGTGAAGCCCCAGGGAGGTCCAGTCCAACCTGACTCCTGTCCTTAGGAGAAGGTGGCAGGGCACAGACAGGAACCAAAGGTGATCAAATATGTGGTGAATGCTTACACTGAGAAGTTTGCCACAATGGATGACACGTGGCTGTGTGATCAGAAATGCAGTGAATGCTCTTACCTAGTACCATCCAACAGAGACACAGGCTCGTTAAACCACGACACTGTCCTTGTCTACCTCATCCACCAGGTCCGACACCATGTGACTTCCGGGTATTCTCCAAAGTCGTGTGACCGTGAAACACTTTGAATCCACGCAGGACATCGAGGCAGCCTGGACAGCACAAGTGGAGACGCTCAGGAAGGGGGACTTCAGAGCTGCTGCAGGAAGTGGCTGGGAGGATGGGAGGAGTGTGTCCGCAGTGAGGGGACTCACGGCCATGTGTCTTTTATTGTGATAAGAAATTTAAATTTAAATGTTCACCACAGTTTTCCGTCACCCTCGGGGAGGACCGAGGGAACAGGACGAAGACACGGTCCCTCTGCCACAAGAGGCGCCCCGAGGACTTGGTGGGCCCACGCCCCGATCTCGACCTTCAGCCTCTGCACTGTGCCAAACCCGAGTCAGCCCATGGGGACTTGTACTTTCCTCGCCCAATGTTGCGTTGCTGTCTCTGTCTGTTGGGGTGCGAACATGAGTGCCTAATATTTTAGGATCTCAGATCTTTAGAGAAAAGAAGCTTCCCTTGGTCCCAATCATACTTGGTCTTGGCCTCTTTCTCTCCTAATGGACGCCCCAAGGCCCTGCAGGGGGTCCAACCCCTTTCGAGCATTCAAGTCTTTTCTTTCCCCACACTGAGGATTGAACCCAAGACCTTGGCTCTGAGCTACTTTTTACTTTTTATTTCCAGACAGTCATTCCCTGGATACCTAGGTTGCCCAGGCTGGCCTTGAACTCGTGATCCTCCTGTCTTGGCCTCCCAGAGTTCTGTGCTTATAGGCCGGTACCACCACACCAGACCCCTATTTCCTTCTTAAAATTACACTCTGCCAGGCCCCCGTGGTCTGTGGCCCCCACTTTTCCACCTAGTTTCCTTCTCAGTGTCCCCCTTGGTGTCCACATTTGCAGGGCCTTGGACCCTGAGCAGCGCCTCTCTTCTCCAGCCGGCGCCTCTTCTAGAGCCCGGATCTAAGTGTCCCCTCGTGCCCTTGACCTAGCTCTATTTCTCTCCCAGAAAATCCTAACCCGGCCAGCCACGCCCTGGCATCTCTCCATGTCATGGAGAGCTCGTGGGCTTTTCTGCCACGCACCAGTCAAAGCAGCTCTCAGATCTTCCACCCTTAAGAACAGGTCACCAGGTTTCGGGAGACTTTTCCTCCTCCATGTGTGTGTTTTAGCTTCAACAGTTTATGGAGAAACGATCTCATGCCACAAAACACGCACTTTATATTGTATACTTTGAGGTCTTAAAGTACATCATCCCTGGGATCCACATTGGAAATGTTCCCGTTGAAACCCATTTCCAGCCCTCCACATCTGCACCCAGCAACCCGCTTTGCAGCATCACTGTGTCTGTCCTGGACCTTGCTCTGTATGGAGTCTGGTGCTCATGGACTTCTGTGTCCAGCTTTCTGCTCACGTGGTGAGTTTGAGGCTGTGCCACAGCGCATGCCAGGACTTTGTTTCTTCTCCTGCCCACACTGCTCCATGGCACAGACACACCAGCGCTGGCTTCTCTGTCAGTCAGTCGATTAGTGTGAGGGCTCTGCTCACCGTTCAGTCATTGTGGCGAGCGCCCCCACAAGCCCTCCTCTGGGGGGTTCTGTGGGTTGTGAGTTTTCATTTCTCTGGGCTTCGTCTCTCAGAGTGGAGTCTGGGGGTGATGTGGCATCTCTGGGCTTGGTCACTTGAGGGGCAGCTTGGCTGCGGTGTATAGCAGCTTCTCCATCATCGTATGAGTGTGTATGAGGTTCTGACATCACACACCTGTCTCGGGCCCCAGCTCTGCTTCCGGGAACCCATTTGGCTTGATGACTGCTGCATGCCCAAGTCACGGAGACAGATGCTCATTCTCAGGTAGCATCACTGGTCCAGAGGGATCCCCACACCTGGAGGAAGTGCTAAAACTCTGCTGGCTGAGGGAAGGGCCCCTCGTGCTCCAAACTGGCTCCTGTCTCATTCCACAGAGCAAGAGCCACACTCATAAGGCCCACTGGAGGCACCAGCACGTGCTCCCTGGGGCCTGGGACCCGACTGTATGTAGCACTTTACTCAGTGGAAAGCAAGAGAAGAGTTCACTCCTGGGAGCAGCAAAGGTGAGGTGGTGTGGTGCTCCGAGGCTGGCAGCCGGTCTGAGGAGTGCAGACCCCACGCAGACCTGTCCCTGAGATGGGGCTGCCGCCTGCTCGTATTCTCATGGCTGTTTTAGCGGAGGGGGCGTTCAGACATTCGTATCCCTTCTTGTTCCTGGCTCCTTCCTAGATTCCACTGTTTCCCTCTTCCGTGTGTAAAGATGGAATCAGCTGCACCTGGCAGGGGAGGAGAGGTTCTTCCAGTGGGCTGGCAGTCTGAACAAGATCTACTCATTTTACTTACTTATTTTCATGTGAGTAAAAAAATCACCTTGGAAAAGACCTTTTTGGTAAAGAAAGATTTGAGCAAAACATTTTACAGTACAGAAAGAGGGAGAGTAGTTTCCCATTATCTGTGCTTTCACTTTCCAAAGACTCAGTCACCTTCATTTGACAATGATCAGCCTATTAACTGGAAAATACCCGGAGCAAATTATTCATGTTTCAAACTGCCCAGGGTTCTGAGGAGCATGAGTTCCCACAGAGTCCCACTCTGCTCTGTCCAGGATGTAAATATCTCTGCCCAGCGGACCCACCTTGTATATGGTACCTGCCCACTAGTCACTCAGAACCAGGCTGAGGTAACAGTTCAGCTACCGCGACAGCTCAGTGCCCTGCTCCAGTGACTTAATTTTCCCTCAGCAGTGGCCCCCAAATGAGAGTATGATTGTTAGAAATTCAGCTCTTCCAGTGAGAAGCACAGAATGGTCCCTTTAGGTGAAAAGCTGAAACGTCTCCTGTGAATGAAGAAAGAGAAGAATCACAGGCTGAGGCTGCAGAGAACCACGCTGAGAGCGGATCTTGGATCCGTGACGTTGTGCAGACGGGCCCAGCACAGGAGGGCCAGCTGTGTGCTCAGTGTCCCACGTCTGGAGCTACATGGAAGGCGGACAGTGGTGAGGGAACGTGGTGAGTGAGTGGGGGCATCCTGACCATGGGGTCCCTGTGTGACCACTGCGACCACAGTGGGTGCTTCCATCAGCTGGGCTGTGCGCTTCACTTTGATGGGAGAACACTTCTCCAGCAGAGAGTGAATGAAGGGCACACTGGCCAATCAGAGCTGCCCTATGCTACAAGTAGGCAGGAAGAAGAACACCTCAGCCAGTGAGCTCAGCAGAGAAATGTAGACCTTCCTGCTAAATACAACTCAGATAACTGGAAATGTGAAATTTGTAGCCTCTGCAGAAAAATAAGTTATTTATAAAAACTATTTTATTCTAATGTGTAAGAAGTTTTACTTCTTCAAATTCAGCTAGTAGACCATGAAAGCGAACATTCTTAGGATTTCTACATGGGGTAAGGATGCTCTCTGTGTTCTGAAAGTGTCATGAAAATGTTAAATAACATGGGTCGTGGGGAGAAATCAAATTCTGCCCCATCTTCGAGTTTTCTGGGTTCCGGCTCAGCTGTGCGAACCCTGCCTGGGCTCTGGGCTCGTCCTGAGCCTGCACCGTCCTTGTAGCGGCTGTGACCTTTTCTTCCATCAGCAAAGAGAAGGGAAAGTCTGACTCTCAGTCCCACGTTAATAATCACACTCTTTATTGTCTGAAATCTAAGCAAAATAGCATCGCTGTTTCCCCTGCACAGCCGATCACGTCGAAAAGATGTGCGAAATTCAATGAGACGCGAAGCCAGACTCCCCTCTCTTCTCACATTACCGACTGCTTGGAAATAGTTTGTCAAATTGTATTTATGGTGAGACAGGTTCAAACAGCAGCTTAGAGTTACCCACCTGGAACTGTATTGGAAATGGGAGACGTCAGAGAACAATAAAGGGGCAATGAAGGCTGCAGGGAAGGCAGAAGAGACAGAATCAGAAAGATCGTGTAAAAGAACGGCAATCTGTTTTTTCACTATTACTTGAAAATACCAAAGGGGAAAGAATGTATAGAGAAAGTAGGCCAGACAATATATGCAGAAATTAGACTCAGGATTTTTAGAGAAACAAATTAGTAGTGTGCATCATCAACATCGTCATATGGTAGCCAGCTTTTATTGACTGTTGACAAGTTAATGACACTAATCATCATAATTTTAGACCCTGTATGCTAAGGGATTCCCCTTGGAACAGGGGTTTGTCTGGATTTTCTTTTCTTTTCTTTTTTTTTTAGGTTTTTTGAGACAGGGTCTCGCTTTGTGGTTCAGGCTGGCCCTGAGCTCAACCTCAAACTCACATCACAGCAATCCTCCTGCCTCTCCCTCCCGAGTGCTGGGATTACAGGCGTGAGCCACCACGCCCGGCACTGTGGTATGTGGTACTGGTTGCTGCTGGGCGTGAGTCTCCACGCCCAGTATGGTATGTGGTTACCGGGGATCGAACCCGGGCCCTTGTGCTTGCAAGACAGGCACCGAAACCACTGAGCTAACTCCCCGGCCCTTGTCTGGGTTTTCTAATTCCTGAGATTGTCATTTCTTTACATCGCTACAACTGAAGGTGAAGACGAGGATGGAGATGTTTTGTCTTAAGCGTCGGTCCTGCCTTGTTACTGAGCAACTGAGGACTCCAGAGAGTTCTGGACCAGTGAAGCCCAAGCAGACCAGGAGCGCCTTGGCAAAGGGCTGCCAGGTCACCTTTGGAGCTGACCCAGGTTCCCGGCAGCAGTGGGGAGACTGGGCTCCAGGGAAGGAAGGGAGCCTGAATATCAGCAACATCCAGCGGAGAAGAGCCGACGGGGGGGGGAAGCCACCAGCGGGGTGTGGGCTGCATCTGTGGAGATGTCCAATCAGTGGTGGGACTCTTCACACGAGCCCAGAGGAGCTGCTGCCTTTGTTACCCATTCGGCATTAGTAGGGTGCTGTCCCCTCAAGTTGGCAAATTGTCACAGATAGATGCTGTCCTCAGGTGGAGCACAGGCAGCAGAGGCAGGAGAGCTGGGACACCAGATGTCGGGGACTCCTGCCTCCAGCTGAGGTAGGGGCTGCTCGTTTCCTACTAGCACAGGTAGGGGTGAGTGATGACCTCAGTTCCCATGTTTCCGAAGAGGAGACTGAAGCCCCCAAAGGATGCAACTTTTGAATGAGACAATGCAAGTCCAATTTAGATTCAGATCTAGATTCAGATACCACCGTGTTTCAAGTGTGTAGTCTTGGTTTCTTACCTGAGAGCCTTGTCACACACATGTACAGCTTTCCAACAGCCCTGACTATACAAGGATCACTGTTCCTGCATTAGAATAAAAAATCCCAAGGCTCAAGAGGCTTAGCCTCCTGTGCAGCTGGTGAGCCCTGCTGGGGAGCAGGGGCCTGTCCCACATAACCTCGGACACACAGGGCAACGGAAGACATTTGGGGGAGTTCATCCTTCATTTTCAAGGGGGAGTTTTTGTTCAGGTAACACTGTGGAGTGAAGCCAGCAGGATCCCTGGCAAGGGCTCTCTTGCCAGTCTCCTCCTGCTGACCTTGGGTTTCACCTTCCCATGGGAGATGGCAGAGCAGAGACAGGAAGCAAGTTGCCCTGGGCTTCTCAGGGATGGCACCAATGCCACGCATGTGCGTTCTGCCCACATAACCTGGTCGCCTCTCAGGGACCCACCTTCTCACCTCATATCCTCACACTGGGGAAGGAGGGCTCCATCATATGAGTTTGGGGGACCCAGTGTACCACGCCCAGCACTGAGCATGTGGAAACTTCAGGAGGCACAGCACTATCTGAAAGGGTAAAACACTTCCTCTAACAGGTGTGAACTATTAGTCCATAAGGGGCATGAGTGGGAGAGGGAGATTAGCAAAACCGGCTGATTGCCCTCAGTGGTACTTACTGTTAGCAGGAGAGAAATGTGTGCATGGGGACCAGGGGAGAGGAGGGTGGCAGGATGGGCCAAGTGGGAATGAGGCTGAGGGATCCCCCCGGATCCAGACTATGGCCCTGTGACCCCCGTGTTGGGCACAGGCGCCTCTAGGCGGTCGGTCTCTATTTCCCTCTGTCTCTGTCTCTATTTCTCCTCTCTCTCCATCCTGGGGTTTGAACTCAAGGCCTCAAACATGCTAGGCCACCGAGGAATCGTTCAGTCTTTGATCATTACAGCCCATGAACAGAGTATACACAATTCCTTCCAGGCATGTAAACACCTGCCTTCCCTCACAGTCATCTGGAAAGACCTTGCTTGTTTCCTGCTTTGGGAAATAATCATTCTCAAAATTGCTCTGCACTTACAATCAGGCTGTGATGATTTGGCCGCCAGTTTCCCTGTTGCTCTTCTAAGACAAGAGATTACAGAAGCAGATATGATGATTATTATGAATCTTTAGAACAGAATCCAAAACTTTTTTTTTTAAACCCTCTTATTCAAAATCATGGCATTTGAATAATTTTAAAGGTATCAAACGGAATTTATTTAGGCTAGTTTAAAGGCTAATTGATATAATTTCAATTTCAAATTAAAAGACTACTTATAATGCATTGTCATTCATCTTAATGGGTGTTAATGTTGAAACATAATTGCGACTCTTTGAATAAAAGCATCATTAACCCCGTTATTGCTGATCAATGTACAGCGATATTCCAATAAAAATGCTTGTTCAGGAGGATCAGACTATTAGTACTATTGAGTATCTCCAATCACAGGAACTTTTAGAAAAAAGATGAGGCACCTGAATAATCTAGCATCTGACCTTTGCATGTTGAAGAAATAAGACACATGCAGTGCCTAACTTAGTGCCTGGAATTAGGTATCAGTACACAACAGATAGCTCCACGGATAGTAGACTGTAGACAATTGCCGTGGCTCGTCACAACTTATTGTCTTTATTTTCTTATCCCAAGCTCCTTGGGGATTCTTGCCGGATATACAATATATAGCAAGTTACAGGAAGTGTCTTAGAAAACAATAGTTCGATAATCCCAAGCTGCAGCATGTTCTGTGTACAGCAGGCCCTCTATACAGTCTTCGTTATACAGTAAAAGATAGTTTCTCATATGACACCAAGGTTCTAAATGTCAAAGAAAAAGTTACTACTCGTGGGGAAAGTGTCCATTCAGTCAAAGTTCATGAAGGGCCTGAGACTTCCAGTAAAGCAAAGCAAGTTGAGGCTGTGTGGTGTGTAACACAACCACTGCCCTTTCTCAGTTCCCTTTGCCTCAGGAACCCACCACCAAGGCAGGCGAAGCCCACCGCAGCCATTTCCTGAGCAGATTGATCAGACTGCCCCAGGGCTTCTTGGGAGTTAGTTGTCCAATCACCACTGACCCTACCTCTGCCAGCTCTTGTGGGCAAAAGTTCTAATGTACTCCTTCGAGCTGGCCCTGTGGGGCCGACCTTTCCAAGAGGGTGTTTTAAAAGGCCTTGAACGGGAGCAAAGACCTACATGGACTTGGTGCCCAACGGTGCCGCTCCCACACAATTCACCCAGCTGTGGGGGTGGTGGGGGCCTGTGGGTCTCTGCAGACCCAAATCTGCTTCACTGGTCATTTCGCCAGCATTCACCAGAGGGGTTCAGTGCCTGGCTCCAAGCCCTGGATGGACACCAAAGAAGGAGCCATATTCTCTCCTTAAACTTGTGGATCCATCTAGAAGTCCAGGTGTAATGTAGGCACTTTAATAAGGCTGTTGAACACAGTGTGCTTGATGTTGTGCTGAGCTTTTGACCTGCACAGTCTCAGTCTTCACGATGAACCTTAAGCACATAGTACCTTCTGCTTGCATTTCACATGGGTGAACCCACCACACAGAGGCGAGGTTGCTCCCTGGAGACTATCGGGTGTGCACTGGGGGTGAGGCTAGGTGTCCACCTCATGGCTTATCTGTAGGAACAGAACTGTCAGGTCTCCACGCTGGAAGGGCAACAGCACTGAGCTTCATATCTGCCTGGCAAACTGAGAGGGAGCTGCCCATGTGAAGTGACTATTGACTGGCATCTTACAGCTTAAGCAAGATCTTGCCAAGTAGATAGAAAGACACAAAAGTCCAAGTTGGAGCAGCTGCATGCACCTAGCCTGGAGCAGGTAGAGGCTCTCATGTGCTGTGAAAACCACGTATAGTGTCTCCAGTAGAATTCCAGGTGAGGACTGGGCAGAGCATCTGGGAACGGAGGGGGCAGAGCTGAAGTGGCACCAGTCAGCGAGAGATCAGGTCTGCGGGGGATAGGAAGCCCTCTGGGAAAATGGGCAGCAGATCACAGGCCCCCATGGTGACTGCAGTGACCCTGGCAAGGCCCGTGAGGACCTGAGCCAGCAGCTGCTGGAGATGCAAACTTCATGAGTAGAGTGACCAGGCTTGGTGACGCATCAGGCTGCTGTGCTGTGCAGTGGGAGGGATGGAGACTTACGGCATCATGCATGGTAAACAGTGGGAACTGGCAAACTTAGACAAAAGAAGTCTCGCTCTGAAGGATGCCGGGTAACTGGAGAGTTGATTCCCTGCCAAGCAGCTAAGGCCCTGGTGTTGTGAGGGTGTAGCCTGACTTTGTAGTTTCATTGATAATGAACTATTTGTCTTCTGTGTCTTTGACTTCAGCGTGGTCAGAGCTGGCTGGACACCTCTGCGGCACGGATGGACAGAAGGTCCTGGGTCTGAGTTGTGGGCTGTGGCTGGACCAGGCTGAGGATGCCCTAGGATGGGCCCCAGCCTTTGGATCCAGGAGGGTCCACAGGAGCTTCGAATTTTTAAAGGGAAACAGTTGTCTCCTTTTGTGTAAGTGAAAATCGTTAAGGCAGATGAGACATGGATATTATCCATGCTTAAAATACAAAAAAATTTCAAGAAAGGATTCTGTGCTGTCTAAATGGAAGTGTGTCTGTAGTGATGATTGTATGGCATGTGGGCTGGGCGTCACCTGGAGTAAATGCTCATCTAGGAGTCAACACAGTGGGGATTTAGTCAACCCGGGCCCATTACCACTGGTGTACATTGTGACAAGGCAGATTTTATCCCTTGAGTCTCCTTTTCCTTAGAAATTTCTGCAGATATCTCCATTGTAATCTCTAGCTCTTCAGAATCTGCCTCAATGAGTCTGAGGTCTTGATAGTTCCCAGGCTGTGGGAGGAGTAGCCAAGTGGGAAATTCCAGCCACTCATGAAATGCAGGATTCGTTCAGTCCCCCCCTCAATACCCACTCAGAGCCTGGTGCTAGGGCCAGAGCCACGGGTGGAACATGGCAGCTGGGACTCATGACCTGGCAGATGTCACGTTCTCCGAAGTGGTGATGGATACACTGTCACGTCCTGGGAGCGTCTTGGAGTCCCCTGAGCCCCAGAATTCCTCACAGCTTTCACTGGGAATCCTAGACCTAGAGGAGCTGTCTGCATTCTCTGGAGCGTCAGCTGGTTCCAAGGGAATATTCAAGCTCACAGCGTGTTTCAGAGGTGTGGAGCGGGGACGGAGGCCAGCCCGGGCCTCCAGTGCAATTTCTCTCCAGCGCTCCAGGCTGCCGGTGCACCTCTGAGGTCGCAGTGAGGACGTCAGAGCTGTCTGTGGTGTCTGAGCCTGAGTGAGGTGTCTCGTTCTCCTGCCCTCTCTGTCGGCCTTCCGAGCAGAGCAGACGCGTATCTCCTAGGTCATGGCTCTGAGCAGCGGGAGGAAGGAGAAGGGGTTGTGGCTGCAGGTGAGAAGCTGCAGTCTGACTGCCCAGAGCTCTGTGGACTCCTGACATGAGGCTGTGATTGCAGAACTTGCAGAGGTTTACATGAAGTCACCTGTCACAGTGGAGGACACACTGCCCTTCACTCCACTTAAGATCGTCCCCCTGAGTTCTATGCTCTCCCTGCAACACCCAGCTTGAGCCCTGGCTGGAGAGGGGCTCGTGCTCTTCCCCGAGAGTCTTTCTGGGCTGAGGTCGGAAGTGCTGCGGGTGGCACGTGCCATTCTGCAGAGTGTGTCCTTGTCCACTGTGTCCACCGAGTCCGGCACTGCGGACCTCTGGGTCTTCCCTACAATCAAAACAACACAAAAGGGAAACTGCTGATTCGATTTAAGGTATCGAGGCAGCCAGGACAGTGCAGCTGTAGACTCTCAGGAAGGAATCCAGAGCTGCCGCGGGAAGCAGCCAGGACAGTGGAATAAGTGAGTTCAAAGTGCAGGGGAATCTGTGTGTTTTTTAGTGTAAGTTTTAAAAAATTCAAATCTTTATTGATACATTATATGTACACATCATCGTCACATTCAGCATTGAGAGTTTTTTCCAGTATATAATACGACTTGATTCTCATTGTTTCCCATTCCCTCACCCACCCTACACTGTCATGGTTTTTAAAAAATTAAACATGAGCCCATTTTTTACCTCACCTCATGTAGAGCCAGACTTTTCAGGCAATTGGGGAACTTGGCGGTCTAGGTTAGACTCAGGCGAGAGCAGCCATCCGACGGTTAACCTGAGGCACACGAGTGATCTGCATTTCCTCGGGAGCAGAAGTGAGGCGTCCGTGCTGGAAAGGGCCTGCCTGGCGGGAAGAGGAAGCTGCGGCAGCTCCCGCAGTCGGGTGGGGGAGGCCGAGCGGGAGGCCGGGAAGGAGCGGCCGGTGCAGTGAGAGGCCCAGGAGACCGGGTGCTCTGCGTCTCTGTGGACACGCGTGACCGTGCAGCGCGGCAGACAGAGAGGCGCCCAGAGTCTCTCCCGCCCCAGCATCCTCCGCGTTGGCCCCACGAGCTCTCTGCTCCAGACAGGTGTCCGCAGTGTCTCTGGGTCACGACAGGCCCACAGGGTGCTCGAATGCGTTGCAGACTCTCAATATTAACAGGGTCTAGAGGGACAGAAGGTCAAAACAGACTTGCTAAAGGCAGAGACGATCTGGGTTTGGCAGAGACGATCCGGGTTTGGAGGAAGAAGGGCTCTCACAAAGCACGGACTAATGAGCAACGGAGAAGATGGATGTCAACGTCCGAGTTCAAACCCCACTCTGCCTCTCGCTGACTGCACCCCTGAGCACCCAATCCACCTCTGGACACTTTGGTTTTCTTCAAGTGAAGACACTATCTGTGTGCAGACACGTGTCGTGTGTTAACATGTGTGAGATGAGGCTGTACAGAGGAAGCAGTTAGGACTGTGCCTGGCACGGTGGGAAGTCTCTGAAAGTACTGCTCACTCAGTGCAAGAATCGCTGGACATGTGGGTTACCCGAGTCTCAGGTTCCTCGTCTGTGAGGCCCGAGCATGAACACTGACCCTTGGAGGGCTGCAGGAGACACGGACGAGGGGGGCGGCACCACAGCCCCCGCCCAGCGCTTCCCTCCTGACTTCCTCAGACTCAGACCCTCTGTATCACTGGCATCTTTACTTCCTTTTCCTCCCTCGACAATTAAAGATAGAGAGCCATCCTGCGGGGTGCTCCCAAAGTGAGTCATATCCAAGATGCTAAGTCCTGAGCAGGTGCCTGCCCGGCACAGATGGCGTTCTGGAGGCTGGACGGTGACGAAGCCATGTGGAACGACAGCTCTGCTGCTGTGCGCGGTGCCCATTCTCCCCGGCGCCGCGTGGCCATATGGCAGAGGCATCCACAGCTCTGCTGACACCTCGTCTCAAAGCACTCATGGCAAAGGCTGGGCTCACGGGCACCCCGAGAAGGCGAGGCTCCCCGGGCGGTGCGCGACCACCACAGCCCCAGCTTCCTCAGCAGAGGGACAGGGGAATTCTAGACGGGGACCCTTGGGCAATCCCCAGCTCTTACCAAACGGTCACAGGGCCTTCGCGCCACAGGACAGTGCTGGCTTCTCCTGAGAGGAAATGTGACCGGGGGGAGCACTGGATAAAGGGAACTTCTGGGCTGGCTGTGTCCAAAAATTTCCTGTTGAGTGTTTCACTTCACGTTTAGGAAAGGTTTGAGGAACTCTTGGGAATGCAGTTCACAAAGGCTCAGAGCGCAATGGAAACTGCCGCGCCCGTGTCTGGCCGCGTGGCCTCTGCCCGCCCCGCCGCGAGGCCGGAGGAGACCCGGGCTTCCCTCTTCCCGGGCCCAGCTCTGCAGAGGCCCCGGGAGCTCTCGGTGCTGCCTCCCACTCTGGGTGAAGAAGCAGGAAACAGAGAAAACGCGGCAGCGGCGTCTCCTCGTGTGTGCGCAGCCGTGTCCTTGCAACCCCCACCGGAAGGACCTCCGCCTGACTCCCTCCAATGTTTTCTGTTTCTTGTAACCTTTCTACCAAGAGCCATGTGCCAGGCCAGGCCAGACGTGGAAATTTTAAAAGTACCAAAGGCAAATCTGGCCAGACCGGTTCACAGAACACCGTGAAGCAGGCGGAAAAGAGTACGCATCTCTCCAAGAGGGCATCACCTTCCCACCTTCCTGCTGATCTTACACAGCAGCTTCCAAAGATCGAAGCGGGGGAAGAGTGTGGCTCTTTTTTCCATTTCATGGACCCTTAACCCATATTTAATTCGGAGTCTGGATTTTAGACACAGCAAGTGTGCTTGTAATTATTTCAAACAGTTAAAAAAGCTAGTTAATGATGTTCAACATAAGTAATCATGTTAAATAGTAAAATTTAATTTCTCAAAAACTTAAATCCTCATATCTTCTGGAATGTATTGTACTGGAGGTTGTCTGAGTAAATTAAATTCTCTCCTGCACACTAAAGCATCAATTTCCTTATGGTAATTATCTGCTAGATTGGATCTGTCAGAGGCCGGGAAGCAAGCCTGACATTATACCCTCTTTACAAAAAATGATTACAAAAAATTAAGACGAATGAGTAAAATTAAGGCTGTGGCTGGTAAGCCTCCATAAAGCTCCCGCGGACCTTCTACATAAGATACCATTGTGGCGAGCGCTAAGCTTTTAATGACTAGCGAATTACCAGCTGAAGTCCATTAAAAGCGCGGCAGAAGTAACCGATCGCAGAGATAAGCACGAGAAATGATTTTCCACTGAGTAGAAGCAATTTATTATACACAAAAACGCGCTTCTAACGGAAGAGTCTGGATGGATGGGGAACTTGGTAAAGGTGACAGGATTTATTTCCTGGAAAGTTTGAAAGGAAAGGGTAACACACAGGGCTCGGCGTGGGCTTTCTCTTCATCTTTTGGGGCTGTGAGTGGACTTGGAGAGGGCAGGGGGCCCCTGGGCCCATCCGGATCCCTCCGCAGCTAATTTGGACAGATGTGCCCTTCATGTCAGTGCTGGGCTTTGGCTGATGGATGCATGGAGAACGGGACTGTTCACCATAGCTGTTCAGCCCAGCCGAGTGTGAAAACGCAGGGCGGGCACATGAGTGTAATTAACTCTCAGGGAAAGGGTGAGCCAAGTCCCCGTGGAATCATGAGGAAAATGCCCTGCTCTGGACTTGGCATTCAAGGCCCTGGGCACACACCTGGTGCCCCGGAGTTCTCACTGCCAGACCCTGCTATGCTTTGTGTCCGAGCTGGCCCTGTCCAAGGAGTCTTTCTCCTCCTTGCAGAGATGGCAACTGCTCTGTCAACTGCTGCTCTGTGGTGATCTTTTGTTCCTTTATGTCTCAGTTTCCTGACCTATATAATAGGATGTCTGGTGACATTTTGGCCTCTTGAGTGCACTGTGAGGGTTGCAGAAAATAACCACCACTTTCCCTAAGGAACAGGCACCCATTAGTTTTGTTATCCACTGAGGGGCCTGGGGCCCCAGGAATGGCTGCGTCTGGGTAGATGTGACGGATGAAATGTGGCCCGGAGGGATGCGGGGCACGTCCACCTCGTGCTCAAGGTGCAGCTCTCTACCACGGCCTCCTGATGTTCCCGGGGAGGGGGGGACCCTGAATTGCCCTTGGTAGGTTTTGTTTCTGGTTACATACAAGTCTGAGTGACAGTGAGCTGTCAGCTAACTGGCTATGTTCCCGCGGACCCGGGCATCGGCAATGAACACCCATTCTCTGTTGATGTCTGCCACAGTCCAGAAGCCTGGCCTGGCATTATGGGTACCTAGAGACTATCACCTCACATTAGGTGACTAGGAATATAAAATATGTCAAGGCTGAGGCACAGTATTCACTTAGCTATCGGACTGAGCGATTCTCTTGCCTGTCCCCGTGGGCCTGGGACATGGACCTGAAATAGAAAGGAAGAGAGTTTTGGCTTGTGTTTCTGCCCCACCAGCCAGCTCCAAGGCAGGAACGGCACAGTGCAGGGCCCAGCGGGGGAAAGCCACTCACCTCATGGTGGGCAGGAAGCGGGGAGAGATGGAGGAGTCAGCGAGGGCGAACCCTCGGAGCAGGCTCCTGCTCGTACTTCAGCTCCGGGTCCATCTGTGGGTGAAGCTCCAGACGAATGTGGGGCCCCATGACCCAACGACCTTCCGGATCCCACCGCCGACCACATCAGCCTTCTGGGGCACCCTCAGAGCTAAATATGACTGGTTGTTTCCTTTCTTTCTCCCTTTTGATGATAGTAATTACTTTTCATAGTATAACTTTTGTTTTTAATGATGGTAAATACATGTGCCATAAAATTTCACTGTCCTCACTATTTCAGTGTTCTCCAGTCAGACTACACCATGACCATCACCACCGCCAGCTCTAGAAATTTCTCATCTTCTTTAACTGAGACTTTGTGCTCTTTGACCACGAACTCCTCATTCCTCTCTGGAAATGCCTATGATTCTTCTCAACACTGCATTTAAGGAGAAACATACAATACTTGTCCTTTTAACTTTTTCCTGTTTCACTTAGTGCAATGGGCATAAGCGTCTATGAGGCAGCACTGACAGGGATTTTCCTCATCTCTGATGCACACTGCGTTGCTCTTCCTATGCCACTACATTGTTAACTTGTTCAGTCACCAGTGAACACCGGGCTGCACTGCTGCTGTGGTTTGTGTCTAGGTGCCTCCCTCACGTGCTCAGAAGTTGGGCTTTCGGAAGTGACTGAGGCATGAGGGTGCTATTTAGCTAAATATACTGTAAGGACATTGGTCTGGTCAGAAAAAGAAGTTCACTGTGGTGTGATCTGGAAGAAGTTCACTGCGGGGGTGACCTAGAAGTTCACTGTGAGGGGGACCCTGGAAGAAGTTCATTGTGGGGGTGACCTGGAAGTTCACTGTGTTGTGACCTGGAAGAAGTTCACCATGAGTATGACCTGGAAGAAGTTCATTGTGGGTGTGACCTGGAAGAAGCTCACTGTGGGGGTGGCCTGGAGGAAGTTCACTATGGGGGTAACCTGAAAGAGGTTCATTGGGTGATGTATCTCCTTCCTCAGCTCCTTCTCTGCTCTCTGCTTCCTGGACTCCATAATGTGAGCAGCTTTGCCTTGGCTATGCCCCTCTGCCACATTTTCAAGGGCTGAAATGTGAACCAAAATAAGCCCCTTCTCCTTCCTCTTGTAGATGTTGGGGCCTTGTGCAGCAGCAATGAGGAAGTGAAGGAGACACTCACGTTTTGGTTACTATACACAAGGCCACGTGAAAATTGCTGTAAAACACCTTACGACCTTGCTTTCCATTCTTCAGTCATATAGTCAGAAGTGGAACTGTTGGATCTTACATTTTATATGAGGAATCACCCCAGTTTTCACAGTGGCTGAACCTTTCTACATTCTCCCCACAAGTGCAAAAGGTCCCTATTTCTCCCTGTCATCAATAATGCTACTGCTTCTCCAGTTTTCAAACAAGTAGTCATCATCGCATTGGGTAAGAAGCAACATCTCACTGCAGATTTTACTTTTATTTCCCTGATGTGTGGCTGAGCTTCTTTTCGTGTGCTTGCTGCTCATTAGCATGTCTTCTCTGAAGAAATGTCTGCCTGAGTCCTTTATCCGTTTTTCGGTAGAGCTCTTTGCAGTTGAGCTACAAGAATGTACCTGCCAGCCCCTGGCCACTGTGACCAATGCCAAGGTGAAGAGCCTGAAAGGTTGGTTTGGGTGCCAGGTTTCAAGCCTCCAGTCCTGGCTCATTGGAGATGAGGCTGAATGATCGCCCTGGGGACTCCAAGCTGCTCCCTCACAGTGCTCGGACAGCACCACAGAGGGAGGGGAAGGGACCTGAAGGAGGAAGGTGGGACCTGGCCTGCAGTTGTGACCTCGTCCAAGGGAAGTTAACCTGCAGAGAAGGTAGAGCCCTTGAGACCCAGTTGCTTCCCAACATGCCGCCTCTAGTCACTCTGGCACCGGAGCCCAAGTCCCAGGGTATGAGCCTTAGAAAACGTACATTTGAGCCACAGCAAGGAGCTGCTTGATAATCTGCACAAAAGCTGTAGCAGGTGTATTTTTACCTGAGAATAATTTGAGAAAAACGAGCAGAAACTGAGCAACTGCTTTCGAGTCATTGTCTCTCTCCTTCCACCTCTGAGGGAGATTCTTGGGGTGGGAGCTTGGCTTTTAAGGCCCTTAGGTTTGTGACCTGAGCTTGAGAAAGCTTGAAGGTCAAGGTGGGCATAATTTCATGGTCCCACTCTGGACCTGTGTGCTCCTTTGCCAAGGCTCGGTTCTCGAATAAGCAGAAAACAGGTGACATAGAAGCCCATCAGCTTATGGGGGGTGTCTCAGATAACCCATTGTTGTATGAAAATCCTGTGATTCGAAGACCCACCAGTCTGCTCTGGGGATGCCATCTCGCCGTCTTTCCAACCACACAAAGCCTCCTGCAGCGTCCATGCGTCCCTCCCCTCAACGCTGTGTCCTAAGGGCTCGTGCTTGGTTATCTGGGCGCAGAGCTCAGTGCGCGTGCATTTTCCTCAGCACAGCAAACATTTCATAAACCTGTGCCGAAGTGGTGCAAGACTGCAGTGGGGAGTCTGCTGTGTCCCAGCCCCTTCAGAAGCCCGTTCGGTGAGGGGCAGACGGGCACCACACTCGCTGTCTCTCTCACTCCCTGTGCGAACCTCAATTTCCTTCTTCCAACATCAGGTGATTTTCTGACACGCAGGGTAATTTTTCGACCCCATAGGGCAGCTTTATGGGACAAATAGGGCATAGAGATAAAAGTTATGAAATGGTGAATAGAGAGCAATAAAAGGATCAGAGCCGAGTCAATCGTTCCCCCGGGACCGGGAAGGCTTCACCGAGCCTCTGATGGTCCCATCGGTCTCTGGGAAGAGGGCGGAAGGCAGAGGCTGGAGGAAAGGGGAAAGCGAACACCTTCTGCCTGAACCTTTCTACATTCTCTCCACAAGTGCAAAAAGGTCCCCGTTTCTCCCCGTCATCAGCAACGCTACTGCTTCAGGCAGCGAACTGCCTGCCTGACAGTGGTGCGTCCGGAGAGGACACGGGGGCCGCTCACCGGGCCTGGGGGGCCGCGCTCAGGGTGGGCATCAGCTGTGCAGGGAAGTGGGCGCCGTGAAAGCTTTTGTAGCAGATAGTTCACGGAGAGATTCATGTTTTAGACCACCATCTAGCAGTACTGAAGAAGCTAATTTTTTCAAAAGGCACAGAAAAGGTATTCCTAAGGACATTGTTGGGGTGGAGATGTTTGCCGGGTTGGGGGGACAGTTAAGAACTAGGGGCTCCCTAAAGGCAGAGGAGATGAGGAGGTTGCGGAATTGGTTCCTCCTGCACGTGTGGGTGTAGGGAGCGTCCGTGTACACCATCAGTTGTGGCCACTGCACACTAACGCATCTTTTATGCCCTAAAGAAGCCAGGAGCAGTCTCAGCTGAAGTGAGCAGGGCAGGCTGCAGCTGCTGACTGGAAGGAGCAGGGCTGGGCATCGAGGTGTCTTTGTGGGTTCCTAGGGGAAAGCAGACAAGCGATGGAGGGCACAGAGCAAGGCAAGCTGCACCTGGCCGTTAACTTCCGGGTTCGGTCTCCCCCCTGCTGAGAAATTCCTGCTCTCGAGTCAGTCACTGTAGAACCCTTGGAAGGTCTTATCGCCTTCACTTCATCCCTGTGCACAGGGTGGAGTCCTCACGCCGGTTTCGCTCACACTTGTAAGTGAATTGAGCCAGATGGAGAAAGAGCAATACCACCTGGGCTCTCCAGTATGTGAGCCCTAAACATGACCAGCGAGGAGGAGGAGGAGGCATTTAATAGACAAGAGGGAGGACGGGAAGGGACAGGTCTAGGGGATGGAAAAGAGCAAATATCACACATCAAACACCCCAACAATATGACTCTGGGGTGCGTGGGCCAGAGGTAGGCAGGAAGTGTCACACGCACAGGAGGGTCTGCCCAGACAGCAAACCCACTGTCTTGGTTACTTTTCTCTCTTTGCTGCAACAAATACCCAACACCCAAAGTTAAAGGGAAAGATGTATTTGTATATAGTTCATAGAGGTTTCAGTCCATAACCATCTGGCTCTGAGGCTGCGTGCAACCGTTCACTGTGGTGAAAGATAGCCAAAGTGCTCAGGGACCTTAACAGCACCTTTGTCCTCCTTCTGTCCAACCCAGAGCCAAGCCAGTCATAGGAGTGTTTCAGGGACCACATACCCTTGATCTGAGCCTCACACACTCCAGATTCAGCTAGTCTGCACGAGGCTTTGGGGGACATCCAGACACAATCCATGACACTCACCATTCTCAAAGAGGAAAGGAAATGAAGGATCCTTAGACCTGGCCTGGTTGCCTCCTGTTATTGCCTACAGGAAACCAGCCCCACAGTTCTTAGGGAATCATCAGAGAAGCCTCGGAGGCCCGTGCTGTTTCTGTCGTCTGTGCTATCAGCCCTGGCTGCGGCACAGATGTTCATGGGGTGAACAACTCTGGAGCCTGGAACTCCAGCCTCTGATGAAGGTTCCACTGAGGTGGGTTCGAACACAGAGGCAGAACGAGTGACGCCCCATGTGCGAGGCTGTGCATGCACAGGGTGGCTGCGTGTGGCTGTGTCTGGCGCCCCCAGGGCCTCGGGCCCTCAAAGGGCTTTTCCACAGGTGGATGCATCCAGCATGCGGTGCTGGGATGAATGGCTTGTGGCTGCCAACCCAGTCCACTGACTGGCTCAGCACCACTCTCACCCGGCAGTCTGGGTGACATACAAGGGGCAGAAGATGCTATTAAGGTTCCCTTGTTCCTTTTGCTACCAGGTGGGTACCACGAACCATTTCTCCTCTGTGATGCTCCCTATCCTGTGCCTCTGCCATGGAGCCACCGTCATGGAATCCTCTACCCATTGTGAGCCCCTTCCCCTTCAACTTCGGGAGCTGAATACTGTGTCTCAGCACTGAGGCAGAGGTAGCTAAGGGATGTGCATCTGTGCACATGTACGTGCCACACATAAGTTTTAGTGAACACTGCACACAGCAAGGGGCCAGGCTGGCCATCCCAAGCCCAGCAGTGCTGTCTGCCTGCGTCCCTGTGACCCCTGTCTGTCTTGGGGTGTCTCAGGCCTGGTGGTTCCTGTGTCCCATGCTCATCCCATATCCACAATGGCTCGACTGAGAGGGGCCCATGTCCTCCCAGGAGCTGCGGATGGAGGAACTCGGGGGAGACACAGGCCACTGATTCCTCCAATTTGTGTCACCACACTTGAACTGCGCAGAGAGCTGAGCCTGCTGGTCCTGTTGTTTTAGACACTTATTAATATTTCCGTGACCTTTATGAGAAGGCAGTTGAGACATATTCTTTTAAAGCAAAAAACCAAGAGAACTGATAACTCAAAGTGCATATTGCTGGCTCTAGTTTGATGGTAAATTAGGGAAGATGAGTCTTTTCTCAAAGCACCAATACAGTCAAGAACAGCAGGTAAGATTCACGCATGTGGAGGAATATATATGCATATGCATTCCAATATTTTTCAGATGTAAGTTTAGATACATCTTTTGATATGCTGTATTGCTTTGTGCACTTTTAAATTCCACATTGTTAATATTACTTGTGTTATGGGCTCAAATGCAAGGGTCTTCCAGTGCTGTACTACCTCCTAGCTCTTTTTCATTATGTTTTTTAAGATAGGATCTCACAAGTGGTCCAGGCTGGACTCCAACCTGTGATTCTCCTGCCTCAGCCTCTCCCAGTGCTGAGACTGCCAGCCTGCGTCACTGCACCTGGCTAAATATCCCATATTCCACACTGCATACTTCAGTTGCATTTTGAGAGATTAGGCCGTCTAGCCTGAGTTTCGAAGTTCAAGTTGAAGGGAAGAGAAAAGAGGGACAGCTCCTGCATGGAGGCTGCAGTGGCCGTGGCTAGGCAGCAGCACCCCGCCCCTGCCTGGTCTTCCCACTCAGTTTTGGTTGGTGCTGACCCAACTCGTCCACAAGATCTGGATTCAGTTTTGCACCTGTGAACCTGTTCACTAGGGTATCCAGGCAGCTGAGAGGTGGAGAGACTCAGCGCATTTTCCTACACTGCGCTTTGAGAAGCAGCTATTCTTATCACTTGCCCATTTTTGATCGAGTCTCTTACTTTGAGGGCATTAATCTTTTTTGAGTTCTTTATATATTCTAGGTATTAGGCCTCTGTCTGAAGAATAGCTGGCAAACTTTTGCTCCATATTATAGGATTTTTTTAAAAATTTCTGTTCTTTTGCTGAGCATATTTTTCATTTGATATGATCCCATTTGTTGATTCTTGATGCCATGTCCTGTGTAGTTGGGGTTCTGTTCAGAAAGTCATTGCTGCACCTAAGACTTCAAAGTTTTACCTATTTTCCTTCTAGTAGGTTGTGTCACAGTATTTAGTTCTTTGAACTGTTTTGCTTTTGGCTTAGTGCACTGAGAGAGATGTGGGTCTCCGTTCGGTCTTCTCCACGTGGATGGCCAGTCTCCCAACACCGTTTATTAAAGAGGCTGTCTTTCCTCTGGTACGTGTTCTTGTCCTCTTTGTCAAAGATCAGGAAGTTTAACGTGCTTGAGTCTGTTCCTGCATCAGGGATGTGAGGAAAACGGAACCAGTCTACACTGCTGATGGGAATATAAACTACAACCACATGGAGATCAGTGTGGAGATTCCTCAAAGAACTAAAGCCAGAAATCTCATTTTACCCAGATATTCTACAGACCTTCCCCCAAAGGAGTTAATGACAACAGTGCAGTGATCCACGCACACTTGTGTCTATAGGAACATGATCTCTAACAGCTACATCATGGGAGTGGTCAGATGGATGGACGGAAGTGTGGTATTTACACACAGTCGACTCCTACTCTGCTGTAAAGATAAAGCTGAGTCATTTGTAGGAAAGTGCACTCACCTTGATGATATAACTTAAAGTGAAATAAATGACACACAAGCTAAAATATTATATGGCTTTTCTTAAATGAGAAACCCAAATTATACACAAAGAGCAACAGGAAAGATAAATAGTAGGAAGCAGAGACATAAATCTCTCTCAGATGGGAAGGAGAGAGTAAGGCAGAGGGTGAGAGGGGAGGGTTTGGGGAAGGAGAGTGATTTGTGGTGTGTGTGACACGTATCAGCTCCGCAGGAGGGATGCCGACATTGTGAGCTGCACACATGGCCGGAATGAATGAATGAATGAATGAATGAATGCAGTAAATAACCCAGATCGAAGTGACAGAAGTTTGGGTAGATTTTCCCAACAGAGCCCGACATTCCTCTGGTTTTGTCTTTGGTCCTTTCAAGTTTCAATAAAGATGCTTGAAAATCGCTGCATAAATACATATATTCCCTCCCGGGTATCGTCAAAAAAGAAGAGAAAAGCAAAGCACACGAAGATTCGCATGTGCTATGTACACAGTGCGCCGTTCTATGGGTGAGCCTGAGGAGCTTCGTATTGCTGCAGGTCCTGGAAGCTGCCCACGCTGGACACCGCACCAGACTGCTCATCTCTGCTGACCCCAGCTGACTCGCACTGCAGGGCTCACACACTGCCTGCGCCCCCTCCAGCCTCCCCGGCCTCTCTGGTCTCTCGGCATCTCTGCATTGCCCCACACTTCCCTCCGGCCCCTCACCTTGCCTGCAGCCCACGATCTCCCGAGGGAACGTGAGGCTGCACCATGGCCTGAGCGGCTGGCCCCCAGGGGTCCAGTCCCTCTAGGGCTAACAGCTTTGATCTGTCAGCGTGTGGCATTGCCCTGCTCACCCTGCTGCCCACCCTAAAGGCCCAGGCCACACCCCCAGGGCCTTCCCTCCACCCCGCTTCCTGTTTGGCCCACAGGGCACACACCAAGTCTCACCTTATCTTCTATCTTGTGGTTTTCCCTGCAGAAGACAATGACAACGGTTCTCCCAGCCCTGGAAAAATAGGTGCACACCCAGCACTTTCTGTACTTTCCAAAATTAGAGCCCAGGAGTCTGCCCTGGAACCCCTGGGACAGGCAGGACTCTGAGCTGGCAGGAGACACCCTGAGCCCCTCTCCCAGGCACGCGTCTCAGAGTGCACGAGCTTTCACCAGCGGGGAAAGGACGCGTTTCTGGAGGGTGGAAAGGAATGCTTTGCAAGCAGTAATTGTGAGTATATTTGAAGCCAACTGTCATGGAAAAAGTCCAAACAAAACAAAAACAAGTGCACTGAGTAAAGCTACAGTGTCATTCCCAGTGCCGTTTGGGTGGAATGAGTGAAGAATGACTGCGACACAAAGCACCTAAACCACAGTTCCCGGCCCAGCATTTATATGTCCTTGTAGTTTATTAACAATGAACTGAGCGCCGACTAGATGCCCGTGCCCCGTGGATAAAGTTTTTCTCTGACTCCCTGGACTTCATGAATTCCCTTCAGAAAGAGCACCAATTTGGGTAACCAAAGTCTTTTGGTAAGGATATGCAACTACTTACGTCTGATTTATCCCTTAAGTGTATTGCATAGGTATGTAGGTAGCACATCTATCTTACAAAAATTGGTACTTTAATTTTTGAAAAAGAAAAAGCACTCAACAACTAGAGATTGAGTGCTGTGCCAGCTGAGTCGAGAGATGAGGGAAAGTGTAACCTCCAAGGTTCCGTAGCACCCGGTACATTGCTGCACGACCCTCACCACCAATCCCATCTGCTCATGGACCTCCGCTGTGTGCCAGCCCTGGGCTGTGGAACCACAAGGACCCTGAGGGCTTTGTGTGCAAGGGGCCGCTTGACACATAAATGAACTTGCAGTGGGAAGGTTGCCCCTCAGGAGAGACTCGGGGCTGCTGGCACGGAGGATGCTCATGTTCACCATCAGAGCGCCACGTGCGTTTTGCCAGGATGCAAGGTGAGCCTCCCAGGTGGGAGGAGGCAGCTTCAGAGCTGGTCCAGCTGCGGGCTGCCCATGTGCTTCCAACCTCCCCGGGGTGCTCAGATGAGGCACAATGTGGAATTACTGCTTTTGAAGCAGATTTTATTTTATTTTTCTTTAATTTTCATTTTTACTAGTCACAGTGATCACATTCCTTGTGGGGGTTCGCACACCGACACGACTCATCTCAGCTCTTCTTTGGCCCTTTCCGTCCCTCCCCCACCCCTCCAGTCTCTTTCCTTTAGAGAAATATTTATCTCCCTGCTTCTTGTTATCTGCCTTTTATTTGCTCTTTATTTATATTTTGGGATTCTCACATAAAAAAACGATGAAATATTTAAATTTTCAAGTTAATATTTCAAAATATCAATTGATCTTGAAAATAGAGCCTGCACAGCAACATACCCACTCTTTATTTTTAAATATACTTTCTACGTTTGCATTTTCTTTGTCTTTTAGGTTCAGCAGTTTGTGGATCACAGGGACAATTTCTGTACTCCCCAAAGATCAATGCTGATTTGTGCACCCTGAGTGAAGTAAGATAAAGATCTGTTGTTTAATATTATCACTGATTAGAAAATGTTTCTGGGTTTGCGCTGCTTCCACCATGGAACAGCTGTCCTTTCTGACCACAAGGGCAGTCTGGACAGATGGTGAAGAGGGAGCCGGCTTTCTTTCCTTTCTTATGTCCCCACTCCATCCTACGGATGACACCCTTATGGGAAGGGTGGCCATTTCTAATGCAGTCTGCACATTAGGAACTTTCTGGAAAGCATCAGTAGCTGCTGATGCTGTGAAGATGCAGCAGGAGACGCAGACAGACCTGAAACTGTGGAGAAAGCGGGCAGGGGCGGGCAGCAGGGCCCGGCCACCGCGCTCTCAGTGCGCGCCCATGACTTGAAAGGCGTCTTGACTCAAGGGCAGTTCTGAATGTGGAGCTGGTTTATGTCTCCTTTGGGGTCTGAGTCAACGACCTTGTTGATTCAGCCCTGGGCTTGCTGGCCGGCAGCGAACGTGGAAGCCCATCCCGCATAGGACTTGATTCCCTCTGCATTCTGCACACTGAGTCATCATCGAAATCACCGAGCCATCACAATCACTGGACTCAGGAGGACAAACATTTTCCTGTTCTAAACTCTTAAAAGGAACTTTTTGGATTTGTTTTACATAAAGCTTTTTATATTACGGATAGTGATTTTTTATAAGTTCAGATTTTCCAGTTTTATAGAAAGGCATCTATCTATGCTTGCAGCAGTAACACCCATCAACTTATTTTTACCACCTTACATTAGTACATAGACATACATCTGGATATAACTGAAAGGAATATTAAATCCATATGGATGTAAGAGGTGCTTTTGTAACTTACCAACACTGCATGCATGTCTTTCCATGACAAGACATGATTATTTTTGAATGCACACAATGTATTTAAACCCACAGTTTTCCCTCCCTGTGGTGGGGAATAGTCACAGCACCCCAGCACCAAACTCGGTGGGTGTGTGGCATGGAATTACATGCCCCCTTACTCACCTGCCATGTTCTTTAATCATCTCCAGATGACTTAAAATTCCTGGCCCAGTGCAAACTCTAACAGTCGTTACATAACAGTCCAAAAGGCTGTGCGTGCTCAGTACAGATGCATTTTTACAAATGTTTTCCCCCCTCGGTTGTTTGAATTCATGGCAGAAGAAGGCAGCTTGTGTCTCCATGCAGCAATTCACTGAATGTCTTCTTGGTAGGCATTAAGTTTTTCCCATCTTCTCTCCACTGAATAGAATGCTTCCAAATTACTTAGGTCAATATATGCTTTTACTTGTGTAATTATTTGCTCAGTGAAATCGTAAAAGTGAAACTACTAAGCGGAAACATAGAGCGCTTTCAAGGCACTTGAGACCTTTTGCACAGGTGCGCTGGGCAGGTGTCACGAAGTCACCTGGGTGTGCGCGGGACCCTGAGTCCTGCCCTCTGACACCCGCTCAGATGCCGAGGGGAATGATGTGCCTGCCATGACCAGGACCACGGAGGTGCACAGTTCTACTTACCGCTCATGCATGTTTCTTAGTTTTCAACTTTTCCTCCATACTCTTTGCATTGATTCTAATACTTTAAGCTTTTTTAAAAAGCTGTTTTAGCTGGGGATTTAGCTCAGTGGCGCCAGCACCTGTCTTGCAAGTACAAAGTCCTAAGTTCGATCCCTGCTATCCACATACCACAATGCCAGGCGTGGGGGCTCACACCCACCAGCAATCAGTACCGCATACCACAGAGCCAGTTGGCTTATGCGTGTCATCCCAGCACTTGGGAGGCAGAGGCAGGAGGATTGCTGAGTTCAAGGCTGAGTTCAGGACCAGCCTGAACTACAAAGAGAGATCCTGTCTCAAAGAAAAAAAAAATGCTGTTTTTATAAATGACATGGGAATGTGATTGTTTTCAAATAGTCAGTTGTATGAATTTCTCTTCAAGTGAGCTCTGTAATTTCTAACAACTTAGTTTTATTATTATTATTTTTTTTAATGCAGAGGTTTTCTGGACATGGGTTTGGGAAGGCAGAGAGAGATGAGCTGTTGATCTGAGGGACACCCAGCCCAGGCACTGGCTTTGAGGCCTAGAGAAGATGTTGGAACAGAGCCGGAGGTGGGGAGCAGACCCGACCCCCAGGCACTGCCCTTGTTGACAGTGACCTTGCATAGCGCAGCTTTCCTGCTACTCTAGTAAAATGCCTTCCCTGCATAACTATAGAAGTAGCTGTTCGGCTGAGGGTATCAGAGGACTCAGTCCATGATTCCCAGGCTCCGAGTCAGTGTGGCATGGTGAACGGGTGTGGCAGTGAAGGTCCTCATTTCACAGTGGGCAGGAAGCAGGTCCCAGGGGAAGAGCACCATCAAGACCAAGACCCTCCGAAGGCTCAGCCCAGTGACCCGCCTCCTCCAGCAGGGCCCATCTTCTGCTAGCACGTTCGGTGATGACACCTTGGACTGACTGATGACGAGGATGAGGCCTAGTGGCCTGGCTGCCTCTCGCTTGACCCATTCGACAGTCAAGAGCAGCCGATGAAGCCAGCACCCTTCTAGAAATGCCCCAGGAGGAACTTGGGGCCATAGTGGGTTCCAGATTTGTGCAAAACCACCTCTGCCTTCAGACTGTGTGCTCAGGTGCACCTGACTCTGCCCAGCAACCCAGAATCATGAGCAGGGCCCTCGGGGTTGACCAGAAGGCCCTGGACACAGTGGGCAGCTGAGAGCGCTCACCAGCAGTGTGACCTCAGGGCCCCACGTCAGTCCACCTGCTGGGCGGGCTCATTGCCTCAGGTGTGTTGGAATAGGGTTTTTTTTGGGGGGAAGGGAGGCCCTATTATTTTTTCTTTACAGGTTCTCTCTTTCTGAGGATATTTAATCTACAAACTTGGATTCAGGTCAAGACAGGACTTTTCTCTGAGGCACTGTCAGTTCTTCAGGAGGGGTGGCTATTCGTTTTCCTGTGTCCTGGCTGAAGGGTCAGCAGCAAAATCGAGTCCTCTGTCCACCGAGGTCAAACATCACCCTAAGACAAGATGAGCTGATTTCTCCCTTTCTGTGGAAGAGGAAGGCCAAGCCACCGAAGTGCTACACATGGACTCGGAGTTCCACAGCGTCCCCGTCTCGCCCTGAGCTCAGGGGAGAGGCCCTCAGGCAGAAGAGCAGCTCCCGGAAAGCTCGTCAGGAGGCTCCAGAGCCATGAGAGTTACTCTCTGTCTCTATGGGTATTGTTTGTATATTAATAATCCAGTGAAGCTTATCAACCTGCAGGGAAATGGGGCAACAAGACCTCGAAGTTGAGAAGACCTAAGTTTCAAATAAGCTCTTCACTCCCGTGAGACCCAGGGCATATGATTTATAAACTAAGAAGCTCCAGCGAGGCACAGTGGTGGACACCTGTAATCCCAGCTGGCCAGGAGGCTGAGGCAGGAGAATGGAAATTTCAAACCCAGACTGGGCAACTTAGCCACTTCCTCAAAACTAAAAATTTCACAACAGGTGGGGATGCGAGTCAACATCAAGACGCCGAGTTCCAACCTGAGGACTCCCAGGTCCCTCCTCAAAAGAAAGACGGAGCAAAGGGCCTGCTCCACGAGTCATGTGGGGTTGCAAGAGCCAATGAGCTATGGTTCATGGAAGCTATTTTCGAGCATCTCCGTCCTCTGCAGACACCCTTGGGTGGGTGGGAAGTGCTCTCTGGGCACCAGGAGGACTGCATTTGGGAGCAGGGCGGACCCCGGCAGCCCACTCACAGCAGTGATTTGGGGGCTCCCTGGTCTCCTGCAGGTGGACACACAACCCTCCCTGCCCGAGACCCCACGGAGCTAGGGAGCCCCCCGCCGGGACAGGCCGCCTCTCCGCCCCAGGACACGCAGGCTCTCAGGAGCTCCGCATCCTTTATTCTAGTCACAGCACAGTTTCCTTCTCTTTCCTGTTGAAGGGGTTGTAGGGTTTCACAGTGGTGACCAGCCGGGACAGCGGGCTCTGGTGTCGGAAGAGGTCCACTCCCATTTCTTGGCGTAAGGTGCTGAGATAGAATGAAGAAGAAAAGAGGAAGTTGAGGGGCAAAGTTGACGTGAAAAAGTGTACAGCCTCATCTCTTCTCCCACTAACGGGGCTGGCGGCGGGAGTGATCCCTGCTGTCTGCGCCCGCCTCACTCGCTGGGCACCTTGTGCTTGGAGCTAGGGGGAGCTGATGAGAAATGAGGCACTGCAGGCCGAGTCTACTGGGTGCCAGCCTGGTCAGGGCACAGAGACATGGGCACCTCGCTGGGTGAGCAAGGGCCTCTGCAGAAGATACTGAGGGAGGCAAGGAGCCTGAGCCCAGGGCGGCAGGGAGCTCCGTGCCACCAGGGAGAGTGTGTGTGCTCTCTCTGCTCCAGCTGGCAAGGTCTCCTTGCCCAGCTCCGTGATCTCGCCGTGCCTCTGCTTTCTGCCTATACAGTGGAAATACACCTGTCCTGCCAAATTTACTGTGAGAGATGAAGCAAACAACTAAAAATGTGGTCCGCCCATGCCAATCAGTAGATCCTTTTGTAAGCCTAGTTTGCAGCTGTGATGGCCACGACACACATTTGCTATTATGTCACAGGAAATGGTCCCTGCACCCAGCGCTCCGCATCCACGCAGGTGGTGCTCTGGAGCCAGGGAGCCAGCATAGCCTGGCGCCATGGGAGCAGGGCTCGAAGCAGCCTGATCCGCCTCTTACTCCCGCCAGAGCAATCGCACCCATCTCCCGGATCCGCCAGCAGTTCTTCCTGTCTGTCCTGTGTCTGCCCTGTGTCCCATAAGACAGGATCCTTGGGCATCTAGGATGGGCACAGTGCATACAAATGTGCCACAGAGAACCCCTTGTGTGCGTGCTGAAAACCTAAGCAATTTAGAACTCCAAACCCCAACTGCGTCTTATCAACCGCACAGATCCAGGGCAAACGCACCGCTGTGCCCTGCGTGGATGGTGTCAGCGGTGCCTCCAGCCCCCTCCTCAGTCTCCAGTCGGCAGGCAGAGCACCTGGCTGGCAGAGTTAAGGAGCGTGGGTTGTGAGGAGGTGAAGATGTGAGGAACAGGGAGGAGTATGGAAGTGAGTGGACGGAAGGGAGAGTCAGGCGGGCAGCTGGACGGGCACAGCGCAGAGCCTGGCACCGAGAAGCAAGCAGAGGGGAGGGACGGGAGGGTCAGGGCTCAGAGGAGGCAGGAAAGTGAGGCTCAGCCAAGAAAGTGAGGGCGAAGAAGCCCTGGGGCCACAGGCTCCGATGAGGCCCGGGGTGGGGGTGGGGAGACAGGAAGTGCCATGGCTGCTGTGAGCAGGGAGCAGGGCCTGGCCAGAGCAGGACCTGGAAGCGGCTGAGGCAGCAAAGGTTTGCAGATGGCCACGGATGTGCCAAAGCTCTTAATGAATCAGGAGAAGATGAGAGGGGGCAGGTGGAGGGCAGTGCAGGTCGCATCGATCAGGGCTACTGCAGCGGACGCGGGCAGGAGCAGCGGGAAGGCGCGAAAGGCTGAGCAGACACGATGGGCTCTTGGTTCTCCGTAGATGACATCTGGGTTCCTGCTCTCAAGTTAGTACAGTGCATCTTGAACAGGTCTCACAGGAAGTCAGGGGCCACCGAGAGTGCGAGCCCCGCATCACCAGGCCACACACTCAGGCCCTCTCTGCTGGGCACCGTCTGCGCCGGAGCACGGGTCCTGAGCTCTCCCGGCCCTGTGCCTCGGCCCCTCAGGCCGGAGCACTGGGAGGCGAGTGCAGAGGAGCAGACCAGACATCGCTCAGGCAGAGGGAGTCTTTGGAATCAGAGCCCAGAGAAGGCGCCTCTGAGGGCACCTGGCCCTATTCTGGGGCAGCCGGTGCCAGCCGTGTGCGGCGCAGGCCTCCCGGGGACAGCTTCGAGTGTCCTCAGGGGGCGCGTCCCCCTCTGTGAGGCAGTTTCCCACTCAGGAGGTGAGAGCTGGCCGAGATGTGGTGCTGTTTACCGCGCTCGGGCACTCTGCTATGGGTGGGATGGGAGGCGTGCGAGTGGACGTCAGGGTGTGGTCTCGCTCACCGAGGCACTTTGCCAACATCGTGTTGAAGGGTTTGCACATTTTCTGATGAGGAGCCGGGAGACGGATCCTGCCAATCAGAGACCAGACAGCCTTGGCGGTGTCCTCACCCTCTGGATGCAAAATCCAGAGGAGACAAGGGACATCTCGTCTTGACATGGTGTCTTTCTGTCATTACAAGTAGTACAATGTGCCAGTTGTCTAAATATCTGGCAGCTCTTCCAATGGAATGAATTTGTGATAGTCTAAAATGTAGGAATGAATATTTTGATACCTCTGCAAAAGTTGAGGCTACAAAAGGAAAAATAAATAAATGAGACCATGTCAAAGTAATTGGCAAACTGCAGTAGAAAGCACTATGAAAACATACAATTGAGCAGCCACAGATGACACAATCCAGAAAAAGGACGCAGAGGAAGCGTGCAAGGCCTGCCAGCCCATCACTCTGGGAGGCTGAGGTCATGCGTTCAAGCCCAGCCCAGGAAACTTAGTCATGTAGTGAGTCCTTATGTTAAAATTAACAAATAAAAATAGAGCTAGGGATGTAGCTCAGTGCAAAGGCCCTGGGTTCAATCCCCGGTGCTGCAAGGAGGAGGAGGCAGAATATCTGGGAAGACATATTTTCAGAGAAGACACAAACATGGCCGGTGGGTATATAAAAGGCATAATATTCCCAGAGAAGTCGAAGCTACAGTGAGGTATCTCACCTTGCGGCCCTCAGGACAACTCTGTCAGAGACAGAAGGTGACGGCGTGGAGGACACCACAGGACAGAGTCTTGGGTGTCATTGGCAGAAGACGCACTGCCTCAACTGCTATGGAGAACATCCCGGAGGGGCCGCACACGCCTGGAGCACGGCTCCCTCAGCCCCTCCGCGTGCTAAGAGTGCCACCGACGGAGATGAGACCCCGCCCGACACACACACACCTCCACCCCGTGCCGGGCAGGACCACAAGGTGTGGAGTCCCCCAGGTGCCCAGGATGGATGGCGGGACTGAACGGGTGTGAAGGTCGGGGGAATCAAGAAGCACCTTCTCCTTAAAGAAATGGGGGATTCTGACCTTGCCACTTACCGGCGAATTGGTGAAAGAAGCCAGATATAGAAACATATTGTATGACTTCACTTTGGTGGGAAATACTCATGGGAAAAGATGAAATATACAAAGATAAAGGACAAGACAGTGGTTTAGGGGGTGGATGTGGGGGAGGAATGGGGAGACCTAGGTCAAAGGGCTGGGATAGAAGCTGTGTAGGAGCCTGGCAGCCAGATGCACAGCCAGAGCGAACTCCAGGCGTGGCACGTGCAGAGCTCTCACCGCAAGTAGATCTTAGTCCCCTGCCATGGGGAGGGAAGTGAGTCACTGTGGACGATGACAGGTACATCAGGTTTTTTTTTGGTGCAGTGTCTACTATATACAGATATTTCATAACACCACGCTATCTTAGATATGCACAACAAAATGTGTCTTTAAAATTATACATATAGGGCTGGAGACTTAGCCCAGTGCTGCTGTTCCTCCCCAGCAAGCACAAGGTCCTGAGTTTGATTCTGGTGCAAAAAAAAAAAAAGTACATGTAAACGTGGGGCGTAGAGTCCAAAGTGACTGGAGAGTGACCGAAGGCAAAGTCTTAGAAAGCCAACGACCCGCTTCACTTTACTAACAAAGTGTCGATGCTCCTAGGGCTGCAGACTCCACCAGGCTCAGGTTGGAAGCCAGCTTCCTGTCGGGTGGCTCATGCACAGAGGGCGACTGTGCCAAGGACTGCTCCCCTGACACCCTCCCTGCACCCTCAGCCCAGCCTGGGTTCCCCTGAGCCCCTCCACCCCTCTACCCCCTCCGAGGTTGCTTCTTCAGTCCTGCTCAGGTCACCTAGTGCACATGGACTCAGTTTCCCCACCTGTCACGTGGGGACATTAGGGGCCTCCTTGCAAGCCCCTGGTGGGGGACAGGAGTGAGCAAGGCGGGGCTCCACAGTGTGAGTGCGAGGCAGTGTGGGCTGTGGCCGCGTGGGCCTGGCTGCTCTTAGCTCGACAACGGGGTCTGAGCTCCTCGCCCACAGGCTTTGCTTCTTCCTGTCAAACTTCCAACCTCGCTGACATTTGCCAACATAATCAGCAGACGGACAAATTCACCGAACCGTGGATGAGCAGATGAGAGAGAGGATGAACCCTTGAGGAGCTGGGGACTAGCACCGGAAGTCTAGGCACACAGGAAGCTCAAAGCCAGCTGGAACTAGGTCACAAGACTTCCTAAAACCAAAGCAAACCGAAAAAGGGAGGATTCTGTCTGTGACATCAGCCATGTCTTCCCGGGACATATGTCACCGTCTGCAATTGCTCCCTGGTTCAGGGACTTCACATTTCTGGGCATCGCCCCAACTGGAAGCTGCTGTGACTTAGGGTCTCTTCTGTCCGACCTACAGTTCTGGGGTCTTGCGAGGACCCAGGTGAGGCTCTGAGAGGAGAACGGAAGCACGTGACGGGAGGACAGCCCCCCCCCCCACTGCCCGCATCCTCTGTGTGTGCAGAGCCAGCCTCTGGGTCCGGCCACACTGGCATTTTCAAAACCACAACCTCTTCTGCGCGGGCCAGGACTTCTACCAAATGCTTCCATGTTTGAATTACAATGAGACAGCGCGTGCTGCTCCTCAGCAGTGCCCCGAGTCTGAGGTCCTTCCATCCCCTCCCGTCCAGGGTCTCTTACCCTGAGTTTGCAAAAGGGAAGTCTGACCTCTCTGCGACAGGCAGCACATTTCGTCTCTTATACAAGAAAGAGAGTTATTTAAGAGAAGTGAATCGTCCCATGAAAGTGAGCTCCACAGATCTGTCTAACGCCACAGGAGGAGCTATGTGCAGAACTCTGGCCCGTACGGGCCATACTGTGCCTTCACTAGCTCGCGATGGCCTACTCCACAGCCCCCAGATAAGATCGAATCTATACCTTCTTCCCACTGTAACTTGAATGAGTCCCAGGAGAAAAGCCCACAGAAAGCGTGATGAGATTCCCCTCGGCAGGAAAACTAACTCTTCTCTTTTTCAGGCCTGATGCTCCATTAAAAAAACAACATAAATTTGTCTTGGTATTTAATTGTTCTTTAGTGGAGTGACCATAATTAGGGCTCCCCTTCTAATGTATTGGAGCAAATTGAATAATAGGACTCATACTTACCGGTGCAGCTCGGAGTCTGGCGATGGGCTTGTTGATGGAATATTAGAATTTGCTGGGTGGGTGGCTGTGAAATGAACCTTGCCCGTATATCCTGGAATATTTGCAGCCCTGAAGTGAGGAGTTAAAAAGGGGGGAGGAGGGGAAATGAAAATAATTATTTCTGAAATAGTCGCAGTAACTAGAACTCAAATATGAAAAATAAGAAGAGCACGCTGTCTGATTGTTTTTCCTGCCAGGGGTGGCCTCGGCTGTCCCAAGTGGAAGCTGTGGGCTTGGCCCTGCCGATGCACGGCGACTCCGAAGCGGCCCCCCTCGGGCTGAGAAACATATTCCGAGTGCGTGATCTGCTGTCACTTTAAATTTGCATGTCTTTTACACACATGAGTCACAGCTGAGCTCGATGTCAGCATGGAGGAGACACCCGTTCGTGAGCTGCAGACGTGTGCTGCACACGCCACTCTCTAGGGCTGGTTCCCGTGTGAACTCCCGTCACTTCACTCTTCGCTCCCATCGGACTTTCGCCGACGGTGCGTGGTATTACTGTACTACTGTATTACTCATTTCAGGCGAGACCTGAAACGGCACACGGAAGTCCAAGTCCCCACACCCAGCCCTGCTCAGCTCAATCCCCTTGGGCAGTTCTGCTTCCCCATCCAGAGAGGAAAGACGAGAAAAGGGAAACTCAAGGACACACAGGAAGATGGTGCAGTGTGCCCAAAGGTGCTCACCGGAAGACAGCACACAAAAGACCATTCTGTCAGAAAGATGCGAAGAGTAACTCGTGTGTCTGCTGCACTAGCGTGCAGGCGGTGTACACCGACTGGTGTGGGGGCAGCGCCAGGCCCAGAGCAGCATCGGACATGAGGCCTCACCCGTAAGAGCAGGGAGAAAGACTCCAGACAGACTTCTGGGGTGTGACGTCCCGTGCCAGAACAGCGCCTCGTAGTGGGGCTGCACCAGTCCTCCACCTCCGCGTGAGGAACAAGGGTGCCATCATCTTGGATGTCCTGGGCCCACAGCTCCCGCTCAGCTCGGCCATCTGCTGTGCGCTCTGGGGTCTCTGACAGCCCGGCAGCTCAGGCTCCTTACTCAAAATGGACACCCAGAGACACTCTAGCACAGACCAAGGACTGGGCTGTCCAGGTGGAGGAGCTTCCTTGGAGGTGGCCTTGGTTTACTGACGTCCTCATCACACACCAGCAAGCAGATGGAAGCGCCTCCTGGAACCACTGATCTCTGGGATAATTTTCGGGACACTGAGCTCCAAGGAGGTGGCTCCTCCTTGACAGGTCTTGAGGCCCGAGGGCGCTGTGGGACGTGGCAGGGCTGCTGAGCCGTGAAGCCCGCGGGAGAAGTTAGGCCACTGGGCCCGGGGCGATCGGGGGAGACCCTGGTCTCTTCCACGCTCCTTGCTTCCTGGCCACGGTGATCTGAGCAAACATCCACTGCTCACCGTCCTGCCGGGATGCACAGCCAGTGCGGACCCAAGAGGGATCACACGACTGCGGGCTGCAATCCGAGAAGCGGAGACACAACGGGCCTTTCCTTCTCACAAGCTGACGGTCTTAGGGGTTTTGTCACAGCAGCAGAAAGTTGCCAAACACTCACTCCCCATAGTGTCGGTGACGGGCCGACAAGAACTACGCCAGGAATGCACTTCACTCTGGGCGAGGAACCAGCTGGGGAACACGTGACTTGCCCACCAGCTCCCGGGCCACACCGGGCTCCACAGCCTTCCTGCCTCCGCTGTGCCCCAGGCAGCGGGGCTACCCTGAGACTTGTCTGCAGGTGAAGTGGAAAACTGCAGTAGTTTGTGTGGCTATTCCTCGGAGCCCGGACTGTGCAGACTGTTGACCACGACCTGCATCTTAACTACAAGGAGCGAAGTAACCAGAGTGCTGGGGAAAGAGTTGTACTCCAGGCTGGAAACTGCTGCGGTAAATGTGGCTCTTGGCTCCGAGCGTGTGATCTCTGGCTCCATGGGTGTCCTCCGAGGGTGTTGCAGCCGAGGACTGGGGGGGCTCATGTCAGGGCAGCACCAGAACCAAGGATACGCAGTCTGTGTGGCCGGAGCCCCGGAGGACGGAGGTGCAGGAGTGGCCCAGCCTGAGCAGAGGCTGGTGCCCAGGCTGACAGTCCTGCTGGGAGCCCAGCTCAAGTCCCTGCAGCACAGAGGACAGGTCACGCTGGGACCTTGGATGGAGTGATCTTGAAAGCAGGAAGGCCTTCATTACTGCTTGGACCATCCAGCCATGTACCGCCGATGCACAGGACAATAAGGAGACAGAACCACCGCAGGGGGTGGGGGGCGGGGAGCCAAAGCCTCTGCAGGACCAGAGACTGTGGAGATGTGGACACGCAGCTTGGAGCTGAAGCTCACAGTGAATTCCCACACTGCCTGCAGGACTCACACCTGGATCTGCCTGCAGCCTGCAAGTGGTATAGGAGGCCTGGCGTGGCCTTTGGGGACTGCACTGCGCTAAGGACTCTTGGGTGGAAAAGATGGTTGGGGCTTGTTTTAGGGTGCAGTGTAAGTCTGGTAGGGAGCCTGGTAAGCAACAGAGGTGCTGAATTCCAAGCGCTGCCCTTCAGGATCCCTCAGAATTTCCCTAAAGAAGCGTGGCTGTGAGTGAGTCAGAGGAGGAGAAGGAGGCAGAATGTGACGTGGGGGCGCCTCTCTCCAGACATGTCCCAAGCGGCCATGCACGTCCGGAGGAAATCCCCTCCGGGTGTGAGGCGGGTTTTTCCACTGCTGCCGAGACACCTGCGAAGCTAACGCCCGTGAAGTCAGAGTGTCCAAGGGCCACAGGAGGGGACCAGGTAGCCGGTGTCCTGGGGCGGCTGCAGGGCTAGGCTGTTGGGTCACTGTGCGAAGTGACCCGGTTACACCTGTGAGTGTTGTTAGGTGATGGACCTCAGGTCTAATCATGACACTTCTTTGTGACAGCTGCAGGTGAGCTGCTCAGGCCGCCGGGTGGATTCAGCTGCGTAGTAAATTGACAGCTATTTGAAAGCGGAAGTCCAGGCCCACGGAGCTCTGCATCTGTCCCACAGGGCCTCGGCGGGGTTGTTGGGAGGGGAAGGTCGGCTGGCTGAGCTCTCCTGGGCTGATGCTTTCAGCTGGGGGAGGCCCTGAGATGCGCCCAGAGGCTGCGAGATGGATTCCAGGGATCACCACGTCCGGAGAGCTCGGAGCCCCACGGGAGGACAGCGGGAGCCTCGCTCAACGCTCCTGTCCGGGAGCACCTACCCCGGCCTGCACCCCGGGCCTCCCGAGCCTGGCTCTGCTCGCACTGGGCTCTCATTGCCTAAGTTTAACACTGGCTTCTCCCAATGAAGTACAACAATAATTTCAAAATGTAAGGAAGCTTAGTAAATTAGACAAAGGGCTTCCAGATCGTGTATGATTAAAAGCAACATGGAAAGTCAGGAAACCATGTCATATGTGGAAAACATGTCTCATGTGAAATGCATGCATTGCCTGTGGATACAGATGTAGGCATGCGTGTAATTTCTCTACACTGAGCACGTGACTAGTACGCACCGAGTACATGTTGTATTATCTCTTAGATGCTTCACATGAACCACTTAATTTTCATAATGCCACCATGCCACAGTTCTTGCTATCACACCCAGTTTTCACATGGCAGAATAGAGGCAGAGAAAGTCTAAGTCCTGTGCCTGGAGCCAGCCAGCCACCCGCGGCAGAACTGGCCCTCAGCCCAGAAAGCCTGCGCTTGGGAGCTGATGAGACTGGACCGCGCAGCAGGAAAGGCCTCTGCCCAGCTGGTCAGGGCAGTGCCGCCTAGGTGTGAGGTCAGGCTCAAGTCCCTGGGGCAGTCCCTGACCGAGACCTGCCCTATCAGTCGAAGCTCCAGGTAGAAGTGGTGTGCCCGCCGCAGGGGCGCAGCACCGATGCAGGGGCATCAGTAAGTGTGGACGGAGGGAGGAGGGAGGGCAGGAGATGCCAGAGGGAGGGCCAGCGCGCAGCATCCGCCACGGCCTGCGGGGAGCCTGGGCCTGGAGCCTGGCCAGCGGGAGACCACGGAGACGTCGGAGGCTGAGGGAGACGGAAGACTGTGCCCTGTGAACTGTGATGCTGTCTGGTGTTTCACTGTGAAACGCCAAGTAAAACAGACGCACTCTGGGGCGGCCCGGCGGCAACGGCTGCTTCTGCACTCTGAGCCACGTGGCTCCAAGGCGTTCTTCAGGACGCGCTGACCCCGTGCTCCTCCCGTGTTCCCAGCTCTTCCTGCCCTCCATTCACCAGCGAGAGTGGTGACAGGCGAGCGTGAAGCTCCGGCAGCCGGACCCAGCCGTGCGGGGCAGGGAGCTTGACAGGGTCTCGGAGTGGGCTCGCCGGGACCTGCAGGACTGCTCTCTGGGCTTCTCCTGAAATGTTGGTCTGGGATTCTCTGCACCATTTCCTCCTGCCTCAGCCTCCTCCTCTGACAAATGCGGACAGAACAAGTTCCCAGCCTTGGTCCTCATCACACTGTTTCGAGAAGCAAATGAGGGAGTAGATGTGAAAGTCCTCTGCAAAGGCGGAAGGGCGGGTTGCTGCTCTAAGGAGGTTCTGTTCATGGCTGTTCTACAACCTGGGCTCTGCTGTGATATTTTTCTTTTTTTTACTTTTTTAGCTGCAGCACAACTCAGCTGCGGGCAGGGCAGGCAGTCTCTGCTGTTTCATGCAGACATCCGCCAGGTGCTGGCTGGGAAAACATCTTGGACAGTTTCTCTCTTTTTTTTGTTACAGAAATCACTGAGGCAGAGAAGCACAGCTAATGGCAGAGGCCTGGGCTGGGAGCGCGGGGCCGAGACACAGCCACTGAGATCCTGGCAAAGCAGTGCATGGTGGGTGGCTCTGCCCTCCTAGGAAGGGTGAGGACAGCTGTGGGTCCTGGCTGTGCTGACTTGCAGCTCCAGGCCAGCACCACCTGGAGCGTCTGGATTCTGCCCGCCTCGTCGGGGCTCTGGGCCCACGGAGGCCGGGGGAGTCAGGTGTGAAATCAGGTCCGGGGCTCCGCCCAACCTTCTCCACGGACACAGAGGAGCGGGAGTGAATCCACATCACGTATAAAGTCACAAATGTCACCGGAGCTGTTCGGCAGCACTTCTTTGTTGAAAAAGTAAACAAGTATGTCCGTTCTCCTGAGTGCTGGCAACTCCTGTCAAACCCACAGGGCGTCGTGGATCCCTAGTCTCACATTATACATGCGGAGGAACTCTGTAGAAGCCACATCAGGACTCTGAGTTTCTTTACTTGAAATGCATCTTACCAGCTAGGCACGTCTGCCAGATTGGGTCCTTTTTAAAAAAATGAGAAAACTCTTGTAATCATTCTAATTTTAGGTATTTAATCTGCAGCCATGCACACATAATTGTGCAAACATATATAAAAAGGGTGAGTTTTGCTTTATTCATAACAGGAAAAGTCCTCTCTTCAGAACTGTATGAACTCGACAGAAATAGATGTGGCAGAGCACGTGGCCACGGAGACTTTGATATGGGAAAGGTCTCCAGCCCAGACTCGCACCTGTCACATCTCCCCACATGCACACACACATCGTACATGGTGTTCCCGTGATGGCGCACCTGGCTTCATGGGGAGGCAAGGTAAGAGAAATCAGGCTGAATAGAGACACTGAAAAAGGAAGTGTGGTTTCAAGTCCTAATTATC